>JAHHFK020004357.1:0-248570 GCA_024533555.2 Aedes koreicus | reverse complement strand
ATAATTGTTTTGTCTATTTTGACTTTTACTGTGAGCCGTGTTTTGGTGTTGTCTCACTCACTCTCACAGGATGCTTGAAAACATGGCTCACAGTAAAAGTCAAATTTTTTATAGCGTACACAGGCTCATATGCTGCAGTATTCATATAAAAGAAGAAAAAAAAAACAATTGACATTACCGACGATAACCTCAACCATTTAAGTCTCGTACACAGTGATAACGGAAGCGGAATGGCAACGGCAGTGGAAGAGTCCAATCTGACAAAACCTGCTTGTCGTATAGAAAACTGATTAAATCCAAGTGGATTCCAATTGGACGTATCGACGACAACTGTCAAACTTGCCGTTTCCGTTCCGTTTCTGTCCACATTGCTTTTGGGGCCTTAAGCGTTAATTGATCCTGAGAGCAAAAGCCCACCCAACAATTTTTCAGCTTATCAAACGATTTGAGAAAATTATTGATGATGCCTCAGTTCAACCAATCGACGACCAGTTTCGGGGATTGAGATTTTCAGTGGCGGATTTTCGAAAAAAATAATTACTTTGCGAAGAATTTTAGAATCAGTGCTTATCCTTACGGCATTGTAGTGGTTACTGAGCCTTTCCATGTCTACGATAGTTCATTCCAGCAATATTGACTATACCACATTCGATTGCTGCTGTCGAGCGAATTATTTCAATTTACAATATCAATAAAATCAATGCTCGCAATCGCACTGCCACATAAACCATGAAAGGCATTTTGTCGGCCAAGTAGTACGTTAGAAAACAAAAAAAAAAAAAGGAATGGTTGAAATTTATCTAACGTTCCATGTCTGTTCACAAGTGACATGTACAACCAAATTTAAGTTCCTCGAGCCTTTGGAATTGATTAACTTTATAGTAGTGAGGTGAAGGTGAGTTTTTTCTTTAAATTTATGAATGATAATAACTAACGATTTGCCTAGAATTTTTCAATATTAAGATCAAAATATTTTGCTTTCTCATATTTAGTGATTGAATAACGACAGTGATTTAATCATGTGTATGGAAGTGCAAGGGATGTTGACATTTAAATATAAAACTTGAAATTGCAATCTCTTTTGCGTTAGAATTTTGTTTATGCGATTTTTACAAAACATAATATCTCCTCTACTCGTTTGTCAGCATCGATAAATAGCGATTTTCTACATTTTTTTCCATTGGAGCACCTTAAAACCAAAATTAAAATCCTTATACAGACAAATACAGACATTTCCATGAGATTGATACAGACTTTTGAAAAAAGTATCTGTCATCCTTGAGTGGAAGTGCGCAAATGCGATCTTGACAAGAAACTAAAACTACCGAAAAGTACCGTGTTATGTGTTTGCAAATCATTTGACCAGCATTTGACTGTGGATCGGAAGGTTGAAAGTGGAACCAATGGAAAAGTATGCTCTCGATAAATAAACAAGAAGGTGGTAGCAATTATTGAGAAAAATCCCAATCTTTCTGTGCGCAAAGTTGGGAAGTCAAAATCATACGTACAAAAAGTGAAGCAGATGCAAGGACTGAAGGCGTACGAGGTGAAAAAGGTGCCCAACCGTGATGACAAGATTTCTAAAAGTAAGGATCATTAACCGTATCATAATGGACGCCTATCTCGCCAACCAACAAATCCCCTCACATACGATAAAAATAATCCAACTTCCCCCTGCCTCACCTCAAAACACCAAAACCCACCCCCCAATTCCACCCCATCCGACTCCCAAAAAACTTCCACCAGAATCTACGACCGTTTCTAGTCTCGAACCTGATGGCGGGTGTACCATAGAAAGTTCGAGAATTTTACAGCAAGAAAGATTAACATCTTAATCAAATATTTCGAATGTAGATATCACTATATTATTGTGAATTAAATAATTGTTGAATGATGTGTAAACATTTTTTGCTGCTATTATTTTGGTGTCCGAAATTTACCGTAGACAGGCTTTATGGGCTAAAAGGTCCACTTAATAAAGTTTGTTCAAGACGAAATTGGCATATTTCGGTTCTTTGGTATTTTTCGATTTGCATTGAGTGTTTTATACACGAAAATATCAGCGAAATTCCAAAGGGAAACCGATTGTTTCGCTTAACAGTGTGGCGTTGGAAATCTATGGGCAAAATGGGCCAGTTAATGAAATCTGAAATGAAGCAGCACCTTCTAAAACGACCGAAAGTGGTGAAGAATGTAGAAGAAATGAAGAAAGCTTGGGTTAATATGCAAAAAACTGATTCTGAGGTCGTGCAGAACCTTATGGCAGGGGTTAAGGCCAAGGTTCGCGCATTCGGATATAAAGGCGAAATAAATCAAATGGATGGTACCAAAACTAACTTTAATTATTTTATTTTACTCCCTGAAAATTTCGTGCTAAAATACTATACCTCGTCAACGGCTCAGAATTTTTCAAAATCAAAATCAAAATAAGGACTATATCGTTAATTATGAGTACACCTAAAAATTGCTGTATTTAAGGTGAAACTGGAGGGAGTCCTTTTTCTATGTGATTTATAGGTTAGGTTAATTATCAATACACGATTTTTGAGACTAAAAGTCACAAACAAAACAAAACAAACAACGTTCTGCTAACCAATGGATACTCCAGTGGAGCAAACGATTTTTGAAAATTTCACGCCTGAAGTCCAAATAGTATTTGGGGTTTGTGCTCAGGAAACTTCGAAGTGATAGGGACTTGACATATGTACCGGAAGGAATGCCTGCAGACTAATCCGAAAACACAAAGGTTCGACACTGTTTTGACCTGATTTGGCATCCTTCCACTATTCGCGTACCACCTTGGGCTGGTATGAAGAGAACAATGTTCAATTTGTGGAAAAGGCGATGAATCCTCCAAATTGTCCGCAAATAAGGCCCATTAAGAAATTTTGGGCTTTGATGATAGGAAAGCTGCGGATGAAGGCTAGAGGAGCAGATGACATCATCAAATTCAAAAAAGACTGAGTAAACGAAGTGCGAGAGCTGGCCAGATCTACGAAAAATTAAATGAATACTGATGTAATGGGCTTTTTTGATGATCAATAAACAATGTAAATGAATTTAAGTTGCAAAATATGTCTTTAAATATGTTTGATTTATTTTAAGATTACTCAGGTTGCTGTCGTTTTGGTCGTTTTAACAGTTAAAAGATCAAAATTAATAGCAAAATTTGTTCCTTTGACATCAAATTTAAAACTGATGCTGCTATCACTGAGAGCAAATTGAAAAGTCAATTTGCTGTACATTTGTTCCCGTTGATAGCAAAATGAGTATTCCACTTGTTGATCTGTCAATACAATGAAAAAAAAACTACGTTCTTAAAAGAAAAGTTAAGGCAAGATTACAGCAAGATGAAAACTAAATTTGATATCAAATTTGACATTTGTGAAATGAAATCAAATTTTGACTTCAATTTGATGTTTAGAATGCGGAATAATAAAATCATCTGTATCTCGGTAACGGATTGACGTTATTTGTTTACTGCATCAAAATACTTTACGAGAAAAAAAATCAATACAAATCATTTCTCTTCGTTTCTAATGAAAGTTCGCACTTTCTTCTTTATTCCTCCCATCAAACGCTGCACACCTCCGGAGTCAACTTCCTTGGCACATTTGTTACATATTTTGATCATCTGAGTCGCGTTCCGAGCCGTTTTTCCACTTTTCTTAAGCTTCCGCTGCATTATTGCCCAAAATCTCTCGATGGGCCGGAACTGCGGGCAGTTGGGTGGCTTTTATCGATGAAATCTAAGTTATTATCGCGGTACTACTGGATGACTTCCCGGCTGTAGTGGCAACTCACCAAATCTGGCCAAAGCTTCACGGTACCTTCATGGGCTTTAATGAAAGGTAGTACGCGGTTTTTGAGGCATTCTTCCTTGTACAGCTTCGAGTCCATCATCTTATTCGTCACGAACACTTTGGTCTTTGCTCCGCAGCTGCATATCCCTGGCCAAATCATCAGTTTTTTGGCAAATTTGTCCATAAAAGCAAATTTAAACTTCGCAGGAACATCTCCTCGTGCCGTCGCCATGTAGAATTTTTGGCCAGGAAGCTGTCCGAAATCCATTTTGACGTAGGTTTCATCGTCGATGAGCAGGCATCCTTGGTACTTCGTCAAAACCTGCTGGTACAATTTCCGAGCTCGACGTGCTTCAACGTTCTGTTTGGTTGCTTCCTGGCTCGATAAGAACGATATCCTGCTCGCAAACGAATTCTTCGAACGGTATTTTTGTGCGATTTCATTATCTGATAGTCCAGGGTTTGCTCTGACGGTTCTAAACACCTTCTGGTTCAGCTTGCGGTCATATGTTCCATTACGACGATTATCTTGAGGCACTCGATCCACGCTCTTTTGCTCCCTGAAACGTTTGAGCACATCATACATGGTTGATTTGGCGATTTTCAACGTTTTTGCGATTTTTATTGCGGCTCACGTTGGATTATCAACGTGTGTGTGCAAATTTTTTTCTCTCGTCTTGGCTTCCATCTGAAATAACTTTTGACTCACAGCACGAAACACCGTGAAATTGGGCGAAAGTGGGCGCCTAGGTAAACAAACCGCTGGTCACTTTCCGTGCCGCTGCAACACAATAAGTGATTCCGGATTCTAACTGGGCAGAACTTTAGCCTTAGAGTCATAGAATAATTCTTCTCCATATCGATTAGTTTTTCGTTAAAAGTCTCTTCCCAAGTAACATTGCTAATACCATCCTGCTTTATTAAGTTTTATTAAAGTTTTATGAAAGCCACTTGAAATCAATTTGGTTTTATTATGGCACCAAGGGGTGCCAATAGGTTAGTCAGGTTTATGAAAACCTACACCAGCTTGTTTACAACGATCTTAAAACCTTGTTTCTCAAATTCCTCTTACTCGTATCAAAGGTTTTATTTCGACTTTATGAACTCGTAAAATGCTGTATTGAAATGCCGTTTTAGGACTCATTGATATTATCTTATTATGGTCAGTTGGAAAAGCATTTTAAAACCATTTTGCCTCAGTAAATGCATTAAACGGCAAATTGGCATTGAAGGAAGTCACCAAATAGTTTTATAATAGTCATTGCGAAGAAAAATTGGCTTTATGACAAAACTGTGACTATTTTCCAATCGCCATATTGAAATATAAGAAATAATTGAAATGTGGAAAAATAAATGCATCAAATATTCAATGGTATGCAAATAAACTGTAGATCGGAGACTTATTTCGGCATTCTTTTATATAAACTCATCCAATTCCAAGCACGTTTCAGGAAATTCATGATTAATTTATCGAATGTATTTATTTAAATTTGATTTATGTTGTTGTAAATTCACATAATTTCCGAGCCGCATTAATTTTCGGTTCTTATCGCGCCAATATTCACCATAAAAATAAATGCGCATATAATTTGGAGCGTATCAGCGTATCTGTAAAAACACAATTTATCCAAAACTATGCTATCAAACAAAATTTTCCGCAACACTAGACCTCTGTTTTACTGCTAAATTAATCAGAAGAGCAGAGAATCGAACAAGGCAGAACAACAAAAAACAACCTCGATTTCACAGTGAAGTTTGAAAGCTGTGGCCATTTGGCCGCATTCTAGTTTTCATGGCAGCCAATAGGTTTTATGAAGGTTCTCAAGTTGTCATAACATCTTTACTAGAACATTTTCAAAATATTTATGTTCTTATAAAGGTTTTATTAACTTGTTTTCACAACCGTCTATAGAGTGGGCCATTTTGTACAAATTTCGGCTTTAAAGAAACAATAAAATATAACGTGTCTGTAAGAATCTTTTGAACCATTTCTGACATCACTTTTGAACCATTTCTGTCTTAGTAGTTTCTTGTATTTGAGTGTGATTTGAGAATTCACGATCTTACTCTCTCTTTTCGGGATACGCCATATTTCATTGCAGTGCGGAATTGTGACTAACCGATTTTAGGGTCTCCTATTTGTAATATGTTTTACCGGTCCAAAACGTCTAACCACCCACCATAACCTATCCTTATCCCTTCCCATGGAGTTCATGTGATCTGAATAGACTAGTTTGCCTTTACCCTACCTTGCGACTTGCGCTCTTATTGCCACACCAAACGTTGCAAAATGAAAGTGAAAATGAAAATAATTTCTCAAGTTTAGATAATCGATTATCTCTAATGCTATAAATTAAGAAAACTTATTACACATCTTGCAATTATATTCAACGAAAAAATCTTTTGTTGTCATTTTGTAACCTACATCAATTTAAAGAAGTACTCCAAGAGCTATAATTTTATTATCGGTGGTTTAAAACACCCTATAACAAAGCTTGTGTCATCACGTTCCGAACATGGACTGAGAAATAAACTCCAACGAAACCGAGCACCATGTTTTGATTCATCTGTATCCGGTTTCTAATCTCAAATTTGCTTCAGAATGTCATAATCAAAACCACCGTCGATCCACGGCAACCTCGATGCGAAAAGTTTCCTCCATTCCCAAGAATATAAGTCAACCAACACCAGCTGTTGCTCCCCGTCGTTGGAAATGTGAAAAACAAACCCTTCTTCCATTTATCCCTTTCCAAACATGTTTGGTTCGATTTTAAGGATATTGCCGATTGCCTTAGTTTTTATTCCACTCAGGTGATGGTGGCGTCACAGCAGGTGTAAAAGTTGATTGCTAGCTACTACTTCAACGGCGACAACGACGAGAACGATGACGGCAATGGAAAGACCGCAAAAACCACTCGGACGACAACGGCAAAGGTTGAGTCCTTCCTACTGGTATGGGAGAAAGGAAGGAACAGGTGCACAAAACGCGAACTCAATCAGGGAGTATCCTTGTAAGCCAGCAGGAGCAGCAGTTGAACGCCACCAACAATAGAAGTTGTGTACTGTCGTCATACACGAGTGAAGAACTCAGGACACAGGTATCCAACATGATTAGGAAAAATAAACGAACAAATATTATTACTTGGTAGCCAAAATGTATCATGCGCAGAAGCACACTATGGCACAATAGCAGCAGCAGCAACAGCACTGACCCCGCATCCATACATACCCCTTGACGTGTTGTCAGGCTTAGATTGGCGTCGGAAAATGTTACTGGGTCGGTACTTGTAGATATAGCTCACATTGAACATTGGGCAGTGTAAACGGAGCAATTTGTGTCACGCAGCGAAATTAATGCGGCGAATGCCAACCATCTGAATGTTTGTGAACTAGCGCGACTACTACCACACTACCAGTGTGGTGAAATGTTGATACCGCTGATGCCTATTGTTGCGAAATGGAGATCCTAGCTGGCGTGTATTTATGTTTTCCGTCGTTTCCACTTTTGACGGTAAAGGTTAGTGCAGACGCATGGTAAGTTATCAGGTAAACTCATTTCAAATTCCTTCTAATTCCGGATTATGAGCAATGCTCATATTTTTGGTGAATTCTCAGATCAAACCACAGGCAGCATCAGACTGAGGCAAACCGTGTCCAACCCAAATAATTCCACTCTTCACACTGATAAGCAGTAGAACCATTTGATGGAGACCCTCTCATTCCAACCCTATTTTGGGGGTGTGAGTATCGGGATTGCTTAACTCAATTTGACTGGAAAGGTTTTTAATTTCGTTGACACGATTCGGGAATGTCACTGGGGGGTGTGAATTTGATCGTGTCATAAATGAAACGGCTGTCATTGAGGTAAATTAGCAATCACCCAAAGCGAAACGGCCAAATGGATTCTTTCCAGGAAGGTCTGGCTCGGCATGCCCATCAATTCAGATAAATCAACTCGGGAAGATTGATTCCCCTGATTGCATAGGATGGCTGAGGAAAATATTCTCCACAGTCACTTCTGGCTTATCGAGAGTGTTGTCGAAATGAATCACAGTTCCGAACGATGATGGATGTAGTGAAGCGCTCGTGTCGTACAGAACAATCCGAGGCTACCGCTGCCAAACACTGAAGATGAATTATATGGAAGCCTTGAGCAACGTGATAGCGCTGAAATGGAAGTCATAAATATTACAAACCAGCCGGATGGAACGCGTTTATGTGCCCTCAAAGTGGACTGCGCTTGTTCCGGAGACCATCGAGCATAGGTCGATAATTTAATTAAGACCAAAATTAGATTTTCACCGGATTTTGCTTCCTTTATTTCCCCGCTCAGTGCCAAATTAATCTACACATAGTTTGCTTTTTGATGTAAAATCGGCTCATGAATAACGCCACAGCGCCCATCAATTACCGTTTTAACTATCGTAATTCCCGGCAAACGCGTTCCATCAATCTCCTCCAAATTTATGTACATGTATGTACGCTCGAATGGCAGCAAACCTCCATCAGCGAGAAGCTTCTCGCCGCGTCCGGACGGGCTTTAAAATTTAATAGCGTTACTCATGCTTCCCGTAGTACAATAGTTTCGCCATCAACACAAGAGCTCGGTCGAGATCAGGAATGTTGCTTGTTCATACTTTCGGTAAACCCACTGAAGACGAGGGAATGTCATACACGGCAGCCACATGTCCTTCCGCAAAATTTATCCGATGAAATAACCATCCACCGTGGAACAAGGCCACACCGACTAGTCTCGTCTTGTCGTCTCATTCACGGGGATCTTGTTGGATTCATCTTGGCTTCATTCATGCTACCACCGGTAGAGCATTGGGGCTGGCTCAATGATAATAATACAAGCAATAATAATGAAAATGTAGAAAAATGTGATCCCATTTTGAGCGTACTTTGTGGTAACTGGAAGAAACTATGCTGTCAGTTAAGGAAAATCGTGCGAAGAGCACGTAGCAATCTAGTCTTTTGTTCTACAGCACAGGTACTTTTTTTGTACAAATATATGTTTTCCCAACGTAAGATATGTCGATCTAGTGGTGTGGGGGAAGTAAGTTAATGTAATATAGTGGAAATCTAGAATATTTTTAGTTTTTCGGCACTAATCTATGAAGACGTTGAAGCTCAACATTTTGTTTATGTTTTGAAGATAGAGTTTGTGGCAGAAATTCTGTCGGTCCTGGGAAATTTAATTCAAGCCTGTCAAAGTTATAAAGGCTGACTAAAAGTAAACACGCCTCTAGTGTTTAAATGGAATCAAAAATCTTTGACAATGGTTTGTCTTGCAGTAAAAACTACCATTTTACCCGACTATGCCTATTTTCAAAACTACCATGAAATTTCAGTCAAATTTACTACGTTTATGGTACAACCTTCAACATTTGTGGTATATTTGACAGACCTCATGTTGATATCAACCCCAGCATGGTTGATCTTATCGCAGGCATGGTAAAATCAAACGAAATTATAGTCAGGTGAAAATTGTTGGTGTTAGCGCTTAATTTAACCCTCGAAATGGTAGTTGATACTATGGATTTTCTTTGCGTGTGGTGCAAGTTTGATCAAAGTAATCGATCGTGTTCAGATTTAACGTCGAATGGAACTCTAAAGGGGGAAACATATAGACTGTTCCAGAAAGTATAAGCACACTTTCAAAATAACAAAAAAGTCATGTTTTTTTTAGTTTTAATAATTTTATTTGGCAAATCATATTTGTATTTGTGTTTTATATTATAAAGACTGGACTCGGAAAAAATGAGACACACAAAAATGATCACCTAAAATTCATTTTAAATCGGATACTTCTCAAATTTTCAGGGATTAAATAACTATATATTAGTTATATTTTGGCATAACTCATTAATTTCTCATACATTTCTCTTAACACTGCTCATGAGATCTTGGGCGAGGCTTTGTCCATCGTCCTTACACAATTTCTCCCAGTTTTTCTTCAAAGCTTCATCGGGTTTGAATGTTTTTCCGCTTTTCTTCAACTTCTTCTTCATTATTGATGTAAGTGGGTCTTCAAGACGAAGGAGGATGCGGAGGGGAACGTCGTACGCCATAAAGCTAGGCTGGTGGCACAAGGATTTACGCAGAAGTTTGATATAGACTTTGACGAGGTTTTCGCTCCTGTTGCCAAACAGGTTACCTTCCGTTCTCTTCTCACCATTGCAAGCCGCCGTCGCATGCTAGTGAAGCACGTTGATGTGAAGACCGCGTACCTTCATGGAAAGTTGGAAGAGCCCATTTACATGATGCAGCCGGAAGGATATTCCACGGGAAACCCGAACACAGTTTGCTTGCTGAGAAAGAGTTTATACGGGCTAAAGCAATCTGCCCGTGTATGGAATCAGCAAATCGACAAAGTGTTTCGAAAAACGGGGTTCAAGCCTTCGACAGCAGATCCGTGTCTGTACGTTCTTCGTAGGGAAAACTCGCTCACGTTTGTCCTGCTTTACGTCGACGATATGCTAATCGTTACTCGAACTGCTGAGGAATTTGCTGAAATTTTCCGTGAGCTGCAGAAAAATTTCGACGTCGCCAATTTGGGGGACGCAAAGCATTTCCTGGGAATCGAAGTCAAACATGAACCCAGCGGATTCAAGCTGAATCAACGAAGCTACATCTTGAAGCTTGCCGAGAGACATGGTCTGAAAGATGCCAAGCCGTCCAAGATACCATTGGATCCTGCCTATCTACAGCAGAAGGAGGAGGAGAATCCACTACCGAGAGCAACAGACTAAGATAGGTGGTCTGCTGTACGTTGCAGTTCATTCACGTCCGGACATAGCAGTCAGCACATCGATTCTGGCACAGAAGTCGAGTTGTCCTACACAGCAGGATTGGCAGGAAGCGAAAAGAGTGCTCAGGTACCTGAAACCTACAAGTGACCACAAATTGCACCTTGGGTCGACAAACGCAGGTTTGGAGCTGTTTGCAGATGCTGACCGGGCCGGCAACCATCGTGACCGGAAGTCAAACACCGGTTTTTTTATTCGATTTGGCGGAGGCATCATTAGTTGGGCGTCCAGAAAGCAAGGCTGTGTCGCTCTATCTTCCACAGAGGCAGAATTCGTGGCATTGGCAGAAGCATGTCAGGAGCTGATTTCGGTGAAAAGGTCTCGAAGCCGGTGCCAACAAGCTAGTCAGCAGTGATCGAATCGAGAAGCGTTCAAAACATATTGAAACAAAGTACTACTATGTTAGGGACCTGCAGGAGAAGAAACAAATTTTGTTAAAATATTATCCCACCGAAGAAATGCTTGCAGACATTCTAACTAAACCTCTGCAGCATTGCAAAATTAGAATTTTAAGAGAGCAATTGGGGCTATTGCCGGATAAGATCGAGGAGGAGTGACGACAAAGGAGGATGGTGCGGTTGACCCGTTCTGCCAGCCCGTTTTGCTCTGGCGTGTAGTCCACCGAAGTCTGGTGACGGACTCCCAGACGCTTCAGATGATCACCCAGGAGCTTGTTAGCGAACTCCTTTCCGATGAGAGATTGGTACTCTTCGTCCATTGCTGCTTTCCACAGGTCCCCAAGTTGACCATTCACTGCCTCGGATGGGGTGCGTGGATCACAAGTACGCTTCGTTCCATTGGTGACGACAAGTCCCTGCTGCAAGCGGCTTGCTTCAGCTTCAGGATCATCACTAGCAGCGGTTGCTGCACTGTTGTTAGTTTCGCCTGTAAATCGATCGGAAGGCAATCCAGTGCTTGAGAAAAAGAAATCTTTCAACTTGCCTGTAAGGTAGCGCTCCCTGCCGCTTCGCCTCAACGCCGGTGACTCGGGCGGATATGAAGATGTGCGCGACGGGAGCGCAGGAGTTGTCACGTTGTCATTAGGAACAGCATCCATGGTATCATCATACTCGTCATCAGAATTGTCTTCATCGATACACAGATAAAAAGAAACATTGAATTTTCTGCGTTACCTAATGCACATAAAGGGAATGCTAGATCTGTCAGAAAATAATGGGATATTTCATGTAAAGTTAAGTCAGATAACGCCTGAATCTTGCCTGTTGTATGGAAGACTGCGAACATTGTTGTATGGCACATGAAAGATTGCAAACAATTTCATTGATTACGCCTACTTTGGCTTAGAATTAAACGAGGGGAAATTTTACGCGCTTGTTAAAATTCATTATTTTTTTCTGTGTAGGTACGGCTTCAGCTTGCTTGGTGCTACCTTGCACGATGGGTGTCGTCTCGCAGGGAATCGGTTCCCACAGAAATTCACCAGTAAGGTCCATCTGGATGATATTTCGTTCCACCGATTTCTCGACATTACTAGAGAGTTCCGCTGCTCCTCCTTCACGAATGAAGCTTACATCACGACGCTTGATTATTTGCTTCGCTTTTGGATCCCACAGTCGGTAGGTTTGTGTCCCTTTGTGGGAGAACGGTTAACCAAATAAACCGCTGTTGCAGTTGCTTCCGCCCAAAAAGTGTTCGGTAGTCGTGCATCAAACAGCATGCACCGTGCACGCTCCACGATGGTGCGGTTGACCCGTTCTGCCAGTCCGTTTTGCTCTGGCGTGTAGTCCACCGAAGTCTGGTGACGGACTCCCAGACGCTTCAGATGATCACCCAGGAGCTTGTTAGCGAACTCCTTTCCGTTATCGGTACGTAGAACTTTTAATTTCTTGCCAGTTTGTCTTTCAGTCGTACGCCGGAAATCTTCAAATGCCTTGAAAACGCTGTCTGCCGACTTCTCGGCTAGGAAATACACGCTGATCCTTCGTGAGTTGTCATCGATGAAGGTGAGGTAATACCTATTTCCACCCAACGCCTCCGCCTCCATCGGTCCGCAGATGTCTGAATGAACCAGTTCCAAAAGCTCAGTTGCCCTCGACCCGACATTGCTGAAAGGCAAACGAGTTAGCTTACCCATTGCGCAGGTTTTGCAATTGTCATCCTTCTTGACCGTATTGCTGAAATCAATTCCCGACACCAGGCCGCTTCTCAGGCGCTGCAGGCTGTTCATATTGATGTGGCCCATTCTTCTATGCCATAGATCAACGGAGGCCGCCGACGAACAAGCGAAAGCTCTCGTAGACGGTAGTTGGTCCAACTTGAATAGTCCGTTCGTTCGACTCCCTGTGGCGATGACATTTCCCTCAGGATTTCTCACCGTGACACCATCTATGTTGAACGTTACGGTGTGACCTCGTTGAACGATTTGATTCACGGAAAGCAAATTGGTTGACAGCTCCGGAATCACGTGAACCTCGCGAACATCAATTGGAAGTTCTTCGGGACAGCACTCTGGCCTCAACTTCAAGCTTCCTTTCGCAACCACCTTCATCGCACTTCTGTTGGCAGTGACGCTGAACGTTTTCCAACAACTTCTCCGTTTTCGCAAAATGATTTGACGCACCGGAATCGAAGTACCAGTTGCCATCGTCCTCGGCGATCGTTGACAGTTTTTCGGCCGCTTCCAGCGCGCCGCTCGATGGTCTTCGTCTCTTAGAAAATCTTCACAACGCGGGTCACGGTGGAATGGTGGATTCCAAGCCTTTTGCCGATCCATCTGTGCGACTGACCAGAATTATCGATCACCGCGCCCAAGATTTGCTAGCGTAGCTCTTCTTGTTTTGAATGCATCTTGAAAACTACTTGACAGATCGCGATAAATTTTGCACACATAAACATAACACTCTAAACTAGTATTACCCAAAATTTCATTAATTTTTACCCAGGCAAAAAAAGTTACACCCAAAACAAAGTGTCGCATTTTTTCCGAATCCAATCTTTACTATACTCTCGTATAATCAAAATATTTAACCATAGCCCAGACTCCTAACTTTTTCTCGAACATGACCCACTAGCTTCTGCACAGTGGTACTTCCCACCATTTTGACCACTTTTGGCCAATCTTTTTTTAAATTTTTGGATGTCGTCCGCTGGTTTTATGAATTTTCGAAGCTTTGCTTTGGTTAAAGCCCAAAAAGTCTCGATTGGCCGTGCCTCCGGGCAGTTCGGCGGATTCATGTCTTTCGGCACGAAACATACATTTTGACTTTTGTACCATTCTAAAGTGTCCTTTGAGTAATGACATGACACCAAATCAGGCCAAAACACTACTTGACCTTCGTGCTGCCTGATCATCGGCTAAATCGCTTCTGGAGACATTCCTTAACGTATTTCTGAGTGTTCATCGTCTCCGTTGTGATGTACGGACTAGATGTTTTACCACACTCGCATATTGCCTGCCAAACCATAACCTTCTTACCGAATTTTTCCAGTATAGAATTGTGGTCCGGGAAGCGTTTTGTAATCTAGTTTCACATACGTTTCATCGTCCATTATTATACACCCAGAATTTCTACACAATAACGAATCGTAGAGTTTGCGGGCCCGTGGTTTCACGGACGCGGCCTGTTTTGGGTTTCTTTTGGGTTTTTTCTGCTTCCGGTATGTTTTTAGCCCAAGTCTTTTTTTGACACGCATGACGTTAATCGACGAGGTCCCTAGTTTTTTCGCAACATCCCGAACGGAAGTCGCTGGTTTTCGCTTGTAGGCATCCCTGATCTTTTTATCGATATCCGGATTAACAGGACCGGATTTCCGACCACTCTTCGGCGCATCTTCAAACGTTCACTGTTCTCTATATTGTCGAATCACAGATCGTACCGCTCCGACGCTTACACCCTCTTCCTTGGCCAATTTTCTCAAGGAGAGTCCGCTCACAGTGCACCATTTGTGCACGATACTTTTTCGTTGCTCCGGAGTAAGACCGCGCATTTTGATAGGTAACACAAAACTGAGCACTTTTTTGATGCATGCCATTCAGAAATGTGCAAACAAAAGGACGCAGCCAAAACATGTTGAAATATTTCATTATATTCAAAGTGACCGTTAAAATAAGGTGTGCTTATACTTTCTGGAACAGTCGTTATTATGCACAAAAACCTAGAAAATCCGGATTGGTCCGCTTCCACGCTGGCTAAAGTGCTGAAGATGCCTAAAACAACAGTTTGTCGAGTGCTTATAACCTAAAGGAAACTCTGAATGTGGGAATAAGGAATCAATCCGAATCGGCACATGAAGCAGAATTCCGTGGTCAAAAAGCATGCAAGGCTCTTGTACGACCGTGTTTTGACGAAACACAAGGGCTGCACTTTGATCGATGACGAAACATACGTAAAACTTGATTTAAGGCAGCCGGCCAAACGTTTTACATCGCTATTGGACGTGGGGATGTGCCGAGAAGATTCAAGCTCGTGAAGAAGGCCATGATTTAGCAAGCGATTTGCAGTTGTAGGGGAACCATTCGTCACATCCTCGACGGTGACATCCCAAGTTTACATCGAAAAATTCCTGAAAAAGCGTGTATTGCCGTTCATCCGCCAGCATAGGGGCAAAGCCATCTTTTGGCCCGATTTGAACAGCTGGCACTACTCCATGGTGGTTCTGAGGTGGTATGCTGCAAACAAGATCATTTTTTCCCTAAGCTAATGAATCCTCCGAATTGCCCGGAATTTCGACCAATCGAAAAATACTGGGCAATTTAAAAGCAGCGACTTCGACAAAGCGGCGGGCAGTCAAGGACAACCAGCAAATGCGGGCAAAATGAAAGAAATGCGTTGATTCCGTGTCCGTTTCCACTGTGCGGGCGCTGATGAGCTCCATCAAGAGGAAGGTTCGAGATTTCGTTCGAACTGTAGAAATGTAGTCATGTAATGCTGTAACTATGAAGTGTTAATAAAAGTACTGTAAATCAACTATAAATGGACTTTTTAGACTTATTTATAGAGTTATCCAGAACTGCTTGCAAGTAGTTTTTAAATCGCCAAACTTCTAATGTGGATGTAACTACGCAGATAAAAAGAAGCATTGAATTTTCTGCGTTATCTAATACACATAGAGGGAATGCTAGATTTGGCAGAAAATAATGAATTATGGAGAGTGTGAGCTGTTTAGTGGAATACCTGTAACTAGAAAATAAGAAGAATGATTAGTAATTTCCATTTAATTCCAACTACCTTTATTGCTTATCTTGACAGATACGCGTATTTCGTTTACAATGTGCAGACTTCTTCAGTGTCGTGTACTAATACTCGACTGGAGTATTAGTACAGGACACTGAAGAAGTCTGCACATTTTAGACGAAATACGCGTATCTGTCAAGATAAGCAATAAAGGTAGTTGGAATTAAATGTAAATTACTAATCATTCTTCTTATTTTCTAGAAAATAATGGGATATTTCATGTTAATTTTAGTCAGATAACGCCTGAATCTAGTCTGTTGTATGAAAGATTGGAATCTGGAGATCTGTTGTATGGAGCATGAAAGATTGCAAACAATTTCGTTGTTTACGCCTCCCTTGGCTTGGAACAAAACGAGGGGAAATTTTACGCGCTTGTTAAAATTAATTATTTTTTTCTGTGATATTGTCGGCATTCTCTGGTATACTCGACTGTAGTTCCGTTTTTTTCCAGCAGGCACTTTAAACTTTAACGTTATTTTGATATTAAATTGTACTATAAAACTTTAAGAAAAAAAATTTACCTATGCGTTAGTCATTGAAACTACACAGTTAAAATTATTTTGTTATTTTCAATCAATTTTCATGCACATATAAAGAGCATTCCAATTACTTTAAAATCTCAATTTATATCAAATTTACACGACTTGTAAATTGCATCTTGTAAGAATTGCTCAATTTAATATTACATGTACTGCTTCAGATGACTGCCACGTTGATTTTTACTTTCAGGTAAAGATTCACGTTAGACGCAAAAGATGAGTGAAAACTTTTTAGTTTATTGATGACCCAATCAATCCAAACATGCAACCTCAAGTGTGAAGTGGAATGGTGATGAATAAAAAATGTCAAGTTTTAAATCATTATGGTTCATCCATTCAAACGCTTTCACGGGGTATGGTCCATCAAAATACTCAACATTGAAAAAGGCCAATCGAATGCATTCCAAGGAATTGGTAAGTTTCCTTCATCATGGCATGACATTTTCATTAGCGTCCTGTTCAAGCGTTGCAAAGAAAGCAAAAAACTTTGAAACTTAGTCAATAAATCTTACAAGAGAAGATTCTTGTTGCTAGGAAAATAGGGATAAATACCAATTACTAGTGGATAAAATCACAAAGAATTCTTAGACTGCATTAAAATAAGCTTCAAGTGACACGATACTTGTTATTTCGTTAACTATTTATCACGTAAGCATCTACACCAATTACCAGATTAAGGCTATAGAAAATTCAGTTGCCAATAAATGACCTCTTTTGTCCTCTGCTTATTTATGGGCAACGGCAGCTAAGCAAGAGAAGCAGAACAGTAGTTCTATTCAATAAATTTCAATGAAAGAAGATTCATATTTACACGTTCGTATGACAATTGTATGACAACGCATTGGAAAACGAATGTGCTGTGATTTAAAATTAATAAAACGCGTACTAATTTATGAACCAATGCAAGTAGACGTATTTTTCAATGTTTATCAATGCTCTGGTTTTATGCATGGTTTTAAATTTAAAATTAAAGAACGCAATGCATTACATTGGTATATTTTTAAAATGCAAACCCTTTACATCGCATGTAATTTTGATTATTTTTTGCTGTGTAATAAAATTCGTAGAAATCTATTTTTTAAGTTTCATCAAGCGCCAAACGAATATCACAACGCGTTGAAAAAATGACTACCAAACAAGAAAAACCACCTGCGGAATCTTAGACACACCCCTCCCCCCCCCCCCCCCCCTACTCCCCCTCCCCCTCACAAACACTTGAAAACTTTTAACAGGTTTTCAAATTACCACCGTCAGACTTTTTAATTTATTCAAACTGCTCCCGAACGTGCTCCTTCGAGGTATGCCTACCATAGTAACAACAATTGCTCCAGCGAACTAACTAACGAGTTTAGGCAAAAATCGGAGAAAGTAATTTGAATTCACCAAACTCTTAAAAATGAACCCGCGTAAAGCTGCTGTCTAGGATGTGGTTAATCAACAACCATTGGTAAATAGGCACATGGTTGGTGGAAAAAGTAGCCAACCATTGAGGGGAGCTCTGTTTTCTTTATGTACACACTTAGAAATTATGAATTTTACACAAGACGTAATTCATGTTTGTAAAAAGTCGGGGAACGTAAAGAAAGATTTCGTGTAAAATTATGTCTCCTGAAACTGACGCATACGCAATTCGACGAAAGATGTGTTTGATTGAACTTAATATCTAATCTCTTTCAACTCATTCTTTTGTACAAAAGGACGCTTGCATGTGTCGGTCTCAGGGAACAGAAATTTACATGACGTTTTGGTAGCGTGTAGGTGTTCAAATAAAGAAGGTGGGCAGAGATTAAGTTACAAGCAGAATTGAATCCTGAAAAACTGACGGAGGCATTCTTATTGTTCTTGAGACATTCATAAATGGTGTCCACAGTTAAATTGCATCACTTTCAAGCTGTAACATTTCGCCCTTTGGGTTGATTTCAACGAAATTTTGGGTGAAATGACCTCAGTGTGTATTGTTTACACTGCGTGAGTGTCATTGTGCAATGTGTCGTAGTTTCGAAAATGGAGTCGAAGGAACAGCAAGTGCGCGAGAACATTTTGCACACGCACCTCGACAACCCACTTCTTTCGCACCGAGCCATCGAAAAGATGTTGAAAATTCACCAGTCTACAGTGTCTCGTGTCATTAAACGTTTCTCAGCTTTTATCAGCTCCTCGTCGATGCGGAGGGACAGCTGTATGTGACGTGATTCTGGTCAACTTGTTGTCACGGGCGGCGTTTCCTGCCAACTCGAGGACTTCAGTCGCCAGGTATTCCATCACCAAAGCGAGGAAGACGGGGCCTCCGGCACCAACGCACTCGGTGTAGTGCCCTTCCGGAGCAGACGGTGAATGCGACTGAGTGGGAACTGCAATCCGACTGCAAATTTGTCACGGCCAGACATGCTGCTAGGCAGTAGAGTGTGCCGGACGACTTGACGGTTCGCAGCCGAGCGCTGACACAACATCTTCGAGATCGCCGAAAGGCTGAAGCTTAAAGCTAATGTGTCCCCCTTAAACATCTTTTACTGATGCATAGAAGACGTTCCTTACTTAAATTTGAAGTCTGTGACAGGAAAGTACTGTGCATTTAGTAAATTTACTCTGAAATATGGGCATTATAAGACATTACCTTATAGTTGCGTTATTTTTAATAGTTGAATGTTATAAATCAATAGTTTTCATTATTGGGATCGCCGCGTAGGCATATTTCTGATCGATTGGTAACTATTTCCCTTTAATTAACCCCTTAATGAAAGAAACCCCTTAAAAAAATTTTTTTTTTCTTCATTTTATTGTGAATAGACCAAACTATGCTACAATATTCTAGTATTGATCTGACATAAGCAATGTATAATGTTTTTATCGTATACGGGTCATGAAAGTTATAGCAGAAACGTTTAATAAATCCTAGCATGTTTTTAGCTCTGTTTATAATTGTGTTATAATGATCAATGAACGTAAGTTTAGAGTCTAAGACAACACCTAAATCCCTAATTCTATCACACTTCTCTACATTCTGATTGCCTAAAGTTATTTGTATATTAGGTATGTTTCGTTTTCGACTGAAGGTAATTAAGTTACATTTTTTAACATTCAGTTGAAGCAGACTTTTGTTACACCAAGTATGGAACAATAATATCTCATTCTTAAACGCGTTGATGTCCTCTGCATTTTTTATTTTTAAATAAAGTTTCATGTCGTCAGCGTAAATTAAAAATTTTAGTTTCTTAAGAATAAAAGATAAGTCATTTACAAATAGAATGAATAAAAGTGGTCCTAGATGAGAGCCTTGTGGGACTCCCGAAGTGGCATGAATAGGTGTTGATTGGTTTCCTTTAAATCTTACAACTTGATCACGGTTGGTTAGGTATGAATTAAGCCATTTGAGGAGTTTGGGCTGAATTCCCATTTTTTGCAATTTAAATATAAGCATAGGTATATCGACACGGTCAAATGCTTTTCTAAAATCTGTGTACAAAACCTCTACATGGTTTCCGTTATCTATTGCTTCCAGAGAATAATTAACGAATTATAGTAAATTTGTGGTTGTCGAACGACCTTTAAAAAATCCATGCTGATTAGTAGTTATCCTATTTTTGATTTGGTTCAATAGTTTATCATTCACAATTGCCTCAAAAAGTTTTGGAATGCAAGAGATCAGGGCTATACCCCGATAATTACGAATATCAGATTTTTTACCAGACTTAAAAATAGGCACTAGAAATGAGCTCTTCCATAATTTTGGAAAATCTCCGGATTCCAGTGACATATTAAAAAGCCAAAACAATGGAGAAGTAAGCTCAGCTGCTAAAGTCTTCATAAACAAAGGAGTGACTCCATCGGGTCCCGGGCCTTTGGATGCATCTAAATGTTTTAGCCCGTCCAGGATTTCATGCACATAGATTTGATTCACGCTTATGTCACTGGAATTTTCAGGATACAACCCAAAGTATTGCCGATCACGATCTGCTTCTGAGTATGTTGTGTATGTTTCTTGAAAAAACTTGGCAAATAAATTGCATACTTTTTCTGTATTATTACTTTCATTATTGTCAAAATACATACGGGATGGAGGATTGTCTGATTTCAATTTGGTATTCACGTAATTAAAAAAGTTTTTTGGAGAAGATTTAATTTTACGTTCAATTTTTGAATTATACTCCTCAAATGCAATATTCATAGCCACGTTAAGTTCATCACAGATGTTCAAATAGCCTTCTAAATTAACGGATCTGTTATGTTTATTGTGAATTTTATGCGCTTTTTGCTTACGGTTTCTTAAATTTTTAATTTGTTTATTGAACCAAACTGGATCCTTTGAAAATACTCTTCTTCTACGTCTACTAACTGGTACTTCTTCGTGGATAATTGCAAACAACTTAGTATAGAACACTTCAGTTGCATTTTCAACATTATCTTCATTCCTAAATACTGTTTGCCAATCAATTAAGTTTAGTTTGCTTCTTATGTTAGCATAATTAGCTGATTTATAGTCAAGAACTTCCTCGAGTCCGCAATCAGGCGTCTCATTTCCTTGTACAAAAAGAGAATACTCTATTGCTGTGTGAAATACTTCATTTCTCCATATTGGATTCAAAGATTCACTAACACAGAAGTCATCGAAAATATTTGTCAACAGAAAGTCTAAATAACAGTTCTGTTGATTTTTCACATGGTTTATTTGATGAAGTCCCAAATCAGCAATTTTGTCAAATATGAAATTAAGCGTCTCATTTTCCCCAATTATTGGAAGTAGGATGCTTTCATTGTCAATGTCAGCAATAAAATCAACATTGCGTTGGTTAAAGTCACCATATATATGTACTTTTACGTCAGGGGGCAAACAAGACACAATTTCTTCGGCATTCGTAAAAAACTTATCATATATTTCCTTACGGGCATTGTTTGGAGGAAAGTACACTGAAACAAACACATGAGTTTCGTCTCTCATCTGCACTTTTGCCCATACATTCTCAAATTCTTTAAATTTTGTGGTAGTAATTATTTCGGAATTGAATTCAGTTGAAATTGCAACTAAAACTCCACCTCCTGACTTTTTTTCTGACCATTGATAATTACGGTCATCTCTATAAACATTATAATTATTACCAAAAACCTCTTCACTTCTTACACTCTCATCCCAACTAGTTTCATTTGCTAGAATCACGGTATAAAAACTACTAAGAACTTTATATTGAATTTCGCTGATCTTAGCAGCGCTTTTCATCCGATTAAAATTTTGACAATATACCGTGATTTCATTCGTGGAATGAGGGTGGGGTGAAGAGCTTAATGGACTTTGACTGATATTCACCTGTCCGGAATTTGTACTATTTTGAAAAATGCTGTGATTGCCGGGCTGATTATCCGCATCGTCATATCCTTCCTCTGAGAAATTCGTCAGTTGCGTCGAAAACACGAATGATGAGCATGGCACTGGCACGTTTCACATGATGTAGCAGAATTTGAAGAGCAACCAGGGGTCGTCCAGTTGGGTTGTCTGCCAGAAGAAGGTCGTGTAACTTCGTCATGAGCCGGGTAGGGATTCAGGATTTCCCCTCTCTGGAACTGTATTGGCCGGTGGGTAGTCAGTGTATCGAATAAGGAGCATCCCGGTGGGTTGGAAAATCTTTCCTTCGCTGCCGCAAGAAGTATTCTGTCCGGTGGTAGTAAGCTGTTATCGCTGTGATCCTTCTTGAAATTAAGAGCTCCGTCGTTGTTGCAGAAATTATTGGTGTACTGGTAGTTGTCTTGCGGATATCTTGAGTATTGATGGCGATTGTCTTGAATATTGCTGGGCCTACTGGTTTGACTTCTATTGTAATGAGTATTGTTACTGTAGTTGTTACGCGATTGCTTTTTTCGCCTTCTTGAATTTTCGGCTTGTTTTTGTTGTTTTAAGCGATGCAATTCGCGTTTGTCGTAATCGGTCCAGTCAGTTTTCCATACTTTTCTTGTTCCAAGAAGGCGCCAGCCTGACTGAACCGGGTGAATATTATTGGCATCTTTCAGCTCAACTTCGAGCGAGTCTGCAGAGCCCGATGAGTGGGAAATAATTTTCGACTCAATTGCATTTACGTTAGCTGATAAAGATTTCAGCTCTTCCATTATGTCTGTTCCAAACATCGGATTTTCGAACATAACATTACCAGAAGCTATAAATTCGGTTGTGCTGCTAATCTTTTTAATACGTTCATTTAAAGATTTCAGGTCATTGGTTAAACCTGACGTCATTGATTCCATTAACGATGATAAATTTTCTTTAGATTTATTCATGGCAATATCACAAAGCGATGTTATGTGATTTTTAATGCCAGCAGAACCGCTGCTTTTGATCACCGTCAGCTCTTTTTGTATTTCGTTGAGCATACCCTTAAGGCGGCAGATTCCCTCATTCAAAACAGTAGCATTAATTTGCTTCGTCGCGCGATCGGTTACCTGCGTGTTGCTTTCCACTTTTTCGGCTAGTTCAGCCTGTTGCTTTGTCAGCAATTGAACTTCGAAATTAAGCGTTATGAGGGTTTGGCAGGAGCTGCAGCACGGCAGCACATAAGACATAACATCATTTTTTTTCCTTTTTTCTAAGAGAGTTGCGCTGGACAGATACTCCCACGCAAGCGGCATAAAAGGCACGCAAACAACCTATGCAGGTCCACAATACCGCATTGGCGGTAGAATCGAGCAAGCAAATTTCACAGTTCATGACGAACAAAATGCGCGTAAGCAAAAAACAAAACGTAGGTATGTAAAAAAAAAAACGCGAAAACGCACGTGGCTAGGAACGAAATTAAAACGCGTCCGAACTGATTGACGATCGACTAAAGATGAATATAAGGAGGTTCTTTATCAATGCTAGAAAAAGCGGTAAGACGATTTGCAAGCATACGCTCTTCAAAAGCTCAATTAAGTTAACCATACAAATCGAAATCACCATTAGCTAAAAGATGGAAAGTTTTGTTTGCAAATGCTTTTATTATTTTCTCATGTGCTGATCCAGTACCTCCCTTTATTTCTATTTATGCGTTGGTTTAAATGAACTGCCACATGTTCAACTGGTCCGCAAAAGTATGCATAACTCTTATAGAATTCAGCTACGTCCTGTAAAGTTACTGTGAAATCAAAGTGAGTCGTGTGATATTAGTTTGTCACTTAATTTTGCATCATTCACCGCGTTCCCTTTATGTGCATTATTGTTGGCAAAATTTTACGTTTATTTTTATCCGTGCGTATCAAAAAAAACTTCCCAGTCCACACAAAATTGTATATGATAGCGCATGTGTATACAACGTGGAGGCGATATACGTACATTCGTCTATTTGACTCCATGTAAATTGTACGCATATGGCCTCAACTTTATACTCATATCCACCATCATATGCGATCTTATGTTCACTGGGTCATTATATCAATAAACTTATTCAGCCTTTACTACTATAAACCAAGGGGTGGATCGCTCAGCACACTTTTCTGTGTTGATGTGTTGACAGCCCAAGTTGTTATTTTCTGCTGACCCTGGTAACCAGGCAACGCATATTGGAAAGGTTGCTGGTTTCTTATGTCTATAAGCTCAACTGTCAAATGTGTTCCTTAGTATGCCACACATGTAGTATGGATTGAAAATCGAAGTGCTGCAGTTATGAAACATATTCGTCTAGTGTGTAAGACATCATAGCTGGAACACTGTTCTTATCGACTTACCCTTACTATAAACTCATTAACAATAAAATAGTTCAATTTTCCGCAACATTTCTGCGAATCAATTTTTAGTATGTATGTATTGATCCCATAGTATGTGTGTAGAAAGTACAAGATGATTTTTTATCGCGTATTTTGCATGATAAAACATGATAATTTCCTACAATTTCAATACATTTTATTTAAACATTACTTATACTTTAAGCATATCAGCTTTGAACAATTTAGTAGAACTTGTGTGATATGAATAAAATGGCGAAGATCCAGTAGATGAACGATAACTGGAGCCTGAACGATTTATGGGTGCGCTACCCTAATCCTTAAATTTTGTTTATATCAAAAGAAAACGTTTGACGAACGGCCACATTCAGTCATGGCCGATATTTAATTTTGTGATCCGAAACGTTAGAAATTGACAAATACCACTTTAACTTATTTTTAAAATTCTGTCTTGCTGGTGAACTTTTAAATAATATGGTAACGTACTGCTGCTACAGCAAAATTTTGGTAATTTTTTATATTTAAGCAATTTTTCCGGTACAAATCAAGCAAAAATATTTAATGCTCTCAATTTATAGAAAATTTGTGTAAGCCATGTACAAAACTAAGTGAATAGTATTTAACGACCATCTAATTAAATGAAGAACCTATTACTGTTTATATGAATGTGAAGCCATCTAAAAATATAACAATTACTTACACTTAATCATCCGGCATCACTTTTCCACTAAATTTTAAGCACTTGTCAGTTCAAACTACACTGCACTCCCACAAGAGTTACTCACAAGTCTCGTTGAGTTCAACAGTTACTTTTACACTCCAGTTTGCCTGTCGCGCCACAGGAACGAGGAATTCGATCTATTTTCCCACCCACCTGCGAACAGCCCAAAATTCCACTTGACCAAAGTGCCAACAACACCCTCGACTTAACAACGGAGGCGACAGAGCTGACGGCTGCTTCTGCTCCTGGCAGCTGCAATTGTTTTCCACGCTAATTTATTGAATTTCACAATTTTCACAGTTTTCAATTATTTTCTCCTCGCTTGTTGGCTGTAGCAGCAGTTGTACCATATCCCCCGCAGGATCTTCCGCTTTCTCACATCGGTGGAACAATTTTTTTTTTTTTGTGCTCTCGCCACCTAAAGTTACACGACAGCAGTCTGTTTGCTTGTTTATAGAGCTTACCGTGCCGCGGTCGCACGATGAAGTAGGACAAGTTTTCCACCACCACGACTACGACCACCATCGATTGCGAATAACAATGGATCCATATCTGCTCACGGACCACGACGGTGGAAGGAATGGGAAAATGGGGTCCTTTCTCTCCCGTTTTTCCTCTTCAAAAAGAGCACACAATTTGTGAACCAAAAAACTAATCCATTCTTGGTCACTTAATCACGCCGAGATTTTCTTCTTCTTTTCACCACTGTAGGGGCTCTCGTCAAATTCTTCGGATCCGAATCGGTTGTTAACTATCCCTTTCGTTTCCTTTGAACTGTTACTGCGGCTTAATCAAGCAAATACGTTTCTGCACACATCAGAGATGACTAAACATGTTGCTGCATTCCTACACTATCAAACAATTTTGCAAGCATTTTCAATCTTGCTTTTTCCAGTTGACGACTCTTTGAAAACAAAAGCTTGCCTGGTTCATGCTTGGAGCTAATTTTCTTTCTCCAACGCCAGACGCACTGGAAACCAAGAAAATCACTCGCATTTCTCCAGCCCAAGGCGGCAGCGAGTAAATCCCGAAAAAGCTTTGCTTTTTCACACCAAATAACGATTTTCCACGGCTCGCATGATCCAAATATGAAAAACGAACGGCGGGTTTCTTTTCTCATACACGCACAATTTTCTCGATTTTACCCACGCCGTTCCGTTCTTAGTTCACTTTCGGAACTTGCGTGCAGTAAGCCCCATTTGCCCCTCGTCGCAATGAAATAATCAAATAATGGCACAAACACGACCACCGGAACTAATCCCCGTCCTCGTCCGCTCGAGGATATCCTCGGAATCCCTGATTATTGCACTCCAGATAGCAATATTCCCTTCAGGCTATACACTTTTTTTTCAACCACCGAGGCTTCCTTTCTGCACACTCCGATACAAAGTAGGTACAGAATATTCTATTAACTCCAGTGCTGACTGCTGCTGCTGCTCTTGCTACTAGCTGCTTGCAGAGTGGTACGGAAATACGTGTCCAGCCCTTTAGAATACTCTCCGGCGACTGGTCGCGGGTGGAGAAAATATTTCCCAACGAGGCTGACGTTACGGAGTCCTTCTTTCAGCCCCGAACGAAGACCTCCCGACGAAGGAACCCCGAGCCAAGAGAGTCGCATCCGCTGGATACAGAGAGCCAGCAATAGCGGCAGCCATCCGGTCGGCGTCGTCGACGTCGTCGTCGCGTCGATGACGTCGCATACACACAGGTGGAAGAAGGACCATACGGAAAATCTATGCAGAAAGCAGGTCGAAAGTTTTTCTCTTCAAGCTCAGCAACCCTCGAAGGGGAAGAGGGTGCTCACTCTCACTCACGGCGATGCTTGCTGTCGTTGAGTGCAGGCGCTTTTTCACACGCAGCGGATGGAAGGTAAACAAGGAAACACTGTTGCGTGCAGTCTGCAGAGCTTTCGGTGAGTGGGGTGGAAACTAGTAATGTTGAAGAATGCATGAGAGTGAGAGATTTGGATGTATGTAGGCAGTAGGCTACCACGCGTCTCCTTGGATTTTGAAAATAATGGGTTCGACTGTACGTTGATTGGGTTGATGGACATAACCCCAAGCCTGCAAACAGCGTGTCGATCCATATTCACATGGCTGATCCTCCGCAATGCAATGAAAAATCGTCATGACTCAGTCTCCAATCGAAAGGTATGTATAGTACCATTCTACTGAAAAAAAAATTGGTTTCTTGTTTCTTGATTATCAAAACTTTAAGCCTCGGGCTGGTTCATTAGGCTGTGTCGATTTTCGAAAAAATATCGAATTACGAACATACATAGTAGGGATTGTATGCGTATAATGGACCCTGTGCGTATAATGGACGTATAATGGACCCCCCGGCATATTTTTGTAATTATTTCGTTTTTATCATATTTAACCCAAGCATTTTCAGTTAAAACACATAGTATCAACACTAAAACAATGGTTAGAATATGATTCTTCACCATTTTTACACATAAAACATCATTATTATTATTTTACCTGACCACTGCATGGTACAGTGATTTGTAAATATTTTCGTTGCAGAAGAGAAAAAAAGCATTTGATCATGTAAATAAACTGTAGATTATAAAAATGCATTTTGAACACGTTAATACCTAGTACTAATATTAAATTTGACTATGCAGATATATAAACAATGAAAAATTGAAAAACATTGTCTAAATTTGGAGGGGCCATTATAGGACTCATTGGAAGTGCTTTGTTGCCTATTTGGCAAACCCTTCATTTCTGTTCTGAGCTTTGGGTCACTCGTTACTGTAACAGAAGGTCGCAAAGATGAAGCAACTAAAACCGATCCGATAATTATTGAGACATAAACGTTAGATAAGGCGTTCATGATTCTTGAAGAATACTCTATACACGTAAGTTTAAATGGTTTATTGTGTTTTTTCTCTTTTATACGGTGAAGAGCACACATTTTTGGCCCAGCACTAGTTTTTGACCCATTTGTACAAAGCTTACAATTTTTATATTATAGGTCGAAAACTGGAACAGAATTCATGTAGGTGATTTTGCCCTATAGAGGCTTTCAATCATTGACTAGTCGACTCTTTTATAATGGTTGTGTATAAACGTATTTCATAATGATATTGCTTTTATTTTCTTGTTAGAAATATTCAAGAATTGGTTATAGTGTATGCGGATAATCTGGATGATCTCTCCCAGCCGCATCGTGAAGATTGGTATGCAGCATCATCTAATGAAAAAATCAAAAGCAAACTCGGTTGCGGAAAGATAGAAGATTCTGGCTACGAGGCTCTTGAAGCAACTGTAGCTTCCCTCAATGAGATGGAGGGTGATGGTGTAAGCCAGCGATTAGAATACACAGGAATTACAGGGTGCGGCAGAAAATAATGCTAAAATTTGTTCTATTTCTTTCAAATCCCATTTTCAACTAATTCAAGCAATAATATCAACTTTTTCGAGTGCAGTTATCTTTATAAAGTCCTCTTAAACAAATTTATTCAATGTGTCCTCCATTTTTATTAATAGCATCCTCGAGCCGACGCCGTAAGCCAGAGCATGCCTTTTGGACGTAGTCCTCGGGTTGACTTCAGGGTTTTCACACTAGGGTGTGATGTTTTGCAGGCTCGTGCTTCAACATATGTCCAAATCGAATAATCCAACGGATTAAGATCTGGACTGCTAGGGGGCCACAAATCCTTCGGCCAAAACTTCATGTTTCGTTCAACCATTGCACAGTGGGCATAATCGAAGCTGTAATCTGACTTATTTCAAATCCGCTGGTATTTGTACATGAACTGATGTTTTTCTATAGGAAAAAACGCCAATAAATCGATTGCCACTAATTTCATCCTGTGCAGAGCATTGTAAGTGGCTCATTTTGCCCCATTTCACCCTAATTCGGTGTGTTCGTTCAGTTTTTACTCCGATAATTACAATTGCCGCAGTAGTTTTCGCTTGAAAAGGGACATATCTTATGTGAAAAATTCTCAGGAATCGAGTGGTGCCAATTTCATGCTGTGCAGAGGTCGAAAAATGGTCTATTTCGCCCCATTTCACCATAAACATGTGTTTTTCATCAGTTTTCACTACGATAACTACAATTGCCGCTATATTTTTTGCTTGAAAAGGAACATATCTTATGTGAAAAACTCTGAGGAATCAAATGGTGCCGGTTTTATGCTGTGTAGAGGTCGAAAAATAGTTTATTTCGCCTCATTTTACCCTAAAAGTGTGTTTTTTCTGTTTTTACCCCGATAACAAACAATACACTTTTACGTACAGGCCCGGAAGGGCCTAATTATGTGTTTTAATATCTATCTTAGTTGAAAATTATTAAAATGCTAAGCTGGCACCATTTGATTTCCCAGTGCACTGCAGTGTTTTCTACGTAAGACATGTTCCTTTTCAAGCAAAAAATATAACGGCAATTGTAGTTATCGGAGTAAAAACTGAAAAAAAAAACACACTTTTAGGGTAAAATGAGGCGAAATAAACTATTTTTCGACCTCTGCACAGCATTAAATTGGCACCATTCGATTCCTGAGAGATTTTCACATAAGATATGTCCCTTTTAAAGCGAAAACTACAGCGGAAATTGTAATTATCGGAGTAAAAACTGAACGAACACACCGAATTAGGGTGAAATGGGGCAAAATGAGCCACTTCCAATGCTCTGCACAAGATAAAATTAGTGGCAATGGACTTATTGGCGTTTCTCCTATAGAAAAACATCAGTTCATGTACAAATACCAGCGGATTTGAAATAAGTCCGATTACAGCTTCGATTATGCCCACTGTGCATTGTTGGGTTCGATTTGACGTGTGACACCATCCTGCTGTAAGACAACGTATTGGTCCTCGGAGAAGTTGGCCTTCACCCAGGGAAGCACTTGGTCCTTTGAAATACCGATATACACTTTGGTATTGATTTTAACTCCAGTATCAATGAAAACAGGCGGCATTTTCAAACCGTTGGACGCCACCAAGCCAAACATCATGACACCAGCCGGATGTTTGGTTTGAAATTTGAATTTCACTTTTTCCGGAACGTTCTCCATTTTCTGAACCGGTCCGTGCGGCTGTTGGCCACCGCATCGATGCTGAAAAGCTTTTCGTCGGAGAACAGGATTATCATTTTTTCCTTCTTCAACAAAGAAAGCAATCTCTTGGAACAGTTCACTCGTAGTTCCTTGACACGGTCCGTAATCAAGTGGCGTTTCACTCTGGCTCTGGAAGATGCATGCAGGTCTTCTTTGATGATTCTCCGCATGGATTTTTCCGAAATATTGGCTTCCTTTGCAAGTTTTCTTATGGAACGCACCGGGTTGCGAGCAATTTTTGCACGGACCGATTTGATCACGTTCGGCGTGCATGCAAAGCGCCGACGTCCGCTTCCCGGATTCCGCTGCTTGGGAGCATCCTGCGGGGACTTTTTTATGCGGTAAACTGTTGCCAAATGGCACCCTACCACCTTGGCAATCTCTTTCGGCTTCTTCTGGGCGAGCAACAAACTGGTGATCACTTCTTTCGCAAACATTTTGACGAATTTGCAATATAACAAATAGAATGTTTGAATGCAGCACTTGAAAATAAACATAAACAAAAACACTTTCGACAGAAATTAGTCACTTGCTACACGAATTGACCCAATACTCAAGTTTGAACATTTTCGCATTATTTTCTGCCGCACCCTGTACAGACAACGTGAACGTTAAACCCCCCAAAACATTCTTCGACGAACCACAAACACCAGCAAAAAAGCCAAAGAAATTCAAACATGCTAAAAGCCTTCCAGTACTATCATCCAAAAAGCGGCTAGAGCTTCACCACACGAAACAGGCTGAAAAGAAGAACATTCGTAAACAAAAAGATGAAATATGCAGAAAAAAAGAGTTGAACACATAAAGAAAGCAGAAAAAAAGTTGTCTCACAAAAAAAAAAAGAGAATATAACACAAAAATAATATGTATTGAAGAATAAATAAATAAAAAAAAACAAAAAACAATTAAAAATAAAAAAAAAAAAAAAAAAAAAAAAAAAAAAAATAATATATTGTTTTTTTTTTTTTTATTTTTTTTTTTTTTTTTTCCACTACTCCAACGCACCTCCCACCCAAGAGGAAAGAACCGAATATTGACCACCTCCAACCTTATTTCACCACCCCCAAAAAAAAATATACATCATAAGAGATTTTTTTTCTCCCAACCCCATTTTGGGATAAAACAAACCCCCCCGGGGGGGGAAAAAAAAAAAAAAAAGGGCCCCCAAAAAAAAGACGGCCGAAGAAGTTTTTTTTTGTCTTTTTTTGTGTTGCAAGATTTTCTCCACTCAATACACAAAATTACCCCAAAAAATACACGAGTGTTTTGAGTACACAGGAAATAATCCACACATATTTATTGGCAAACATTCATGGAAAACTCCACATAATACTGATGCATTCACACATAAACAGAACCCACTGAGAAACATATATCTGACAAATGAAAAGTATTTGTGGCCGCCACACATAGTGATTATGTGTACACATAGGAAGTATGAGTGGTTACAAATAGTTCATTTGTATCTTTTGTTGATCACATTGCAAAAAAATATGTGTCGAACACATAGATATTCTCATTACTTTTCTATCAGTGTAGGGGAACGAATATATTTTGGACATGTATGTATTTTGGTTACTTTGCTTTAAAATAAATTATATTTACATGCATACAAGATTGAACTAGTTTTATTCCATACCTAGATTGAACCTTGATAGATATCTACACAGGAATTGTTACACATCGGTTGCGTTTGGAATGTTTGGCCGTCTTTAGGAAGGTGGCCATAATATCTAAATGTCCAAAATATATGCGTTACCCTATTTGTCTGCGAGATAACAAATTGGCTTAGCAGCGTCAGATCAATCATTTTAATCAAATTAGTTGATATGCGCATTATAGACCCGGGTCCAAAATAGTCAAATGGGTCCAAAAAGGCACACAATGACTAGCGTGAATTATCGATGTTAACCAGGTAAACTTAGACTAAAAGATAGAGTAAATGACTAATTATTTTCATGAAATGTTGGAGTGTTGCACAAAAAGTAAATAAAATTCTTGTGGAATACATCAAAATTGTTCAAAGCTTCTACTAAAGGGTCCATTACTAGCATATAAACTCTAAATTATGGTTGGAAATGTTCCAAAAACCATCCCTCAAAAGTTTCAGATTTCTTTTAAATCGTTTACCTTGACGGCTGTTGACTTAGAGATTCGTTGTAAAGTTGAACTTCAAAAATTTGGAGGCACCTTGAAAACACGTGCCACTCTTTCATGAAGCTTTGAAACAAACCGAGCTTATTTGGCGTTTAAAATAAGAATGTTATTCAATTTTGAAGTGCTGATTAAATTTCTCTAATGATTTCACACTTTTCAAAGTGGCACCACTGTCTGAAAGTGATTGATGGCACCCGGGATGGAGCCGCACGTAGCTGATGAAATTAATATAATTTGAACGTGTAATACTCTTATGCCCCTGGTATGGTGCCTTGAGGCTACCTCGTGGTGGTCTAATTAATTTGGGATTGGCTCAGTAGGTGGCGCTATCTGGCATGCAAAATGTTTGAATTAATTGGTTTCACCATGAAATATCTCGAGATGCTGGCCATATGGACAGTTGCTTTCTTCAGCTAAGTAGTTCAGTAGGTCAAAGCCTTTCAGTTGGTGGATAGTAGTCCGAAATTGGCTCAGTACGCAGCGCTATTGTATATATGAATATCTTGTACAAGCTGCATCTCGAGATCCTGGACATCTAGGAAGATGCCGTCTTCGACCAAGTTGTTCAGGCGGCCTCCAGGAGGCCGTTAGTTGATTCTTGACGTCATTTTGAAATCCAATATGGTGGCTTTTTGTTTAAGAAAAACTGGGAACTACTGTCAAAAACTCTGCAGAATGGATAATTTTAAAAATTTTAAAACTTTTCAGGTTTTTGTAGCATTTCCACCTATAATTTAACTATAATTTTTATCCATAAAATCAACACCGCATACGAAAAAGTTGTTTTTTAAATTTAAATTTCTCCATAGTAACTCTTTCAACCTCTCGTTTGAATTGTATTTCGGTATTTAGTAGTTGATTGGTACTTACTTGATACTTGATGGGCGACAACTCCTCCTGTTGAATCTAGTTCTCCTCTGCTGGACTCGGTCCTGGGCCAATCACCTCCAGTTCCCCTGGAGATTAAGGGCCCTTAGGTCCTCCTCAACTGCAAATAACGTTTGCATTAAAAAAAATGGACTATTTTTCGGATGGTGATAAAAAAAAAAAGCTAAGACAGATAATTGCTTTTGATAAATTTCCCATGGAAGGTACTTATTTAAAATTACTAGCAAAAAAAATTCTACGCCCTTGCGAGCGGCCTTCCGACAGTTAACCGGAACATTGGCAGACGAAAACATGCGTGTAGGCATGTTTTTGAGTTCTTTCTTCGTTTTATTTATCAATTCCTCCTCAGTTTTCGCGACAAAATTGTTGGAGTGGATCTCAAGCTTCAGATTGGCCCAGAAATTCTAGATGGGACGCAGCTGGGGGACGTTGGGCGGGTTCGCCAACTTGGGTAACACATCGATATACAGCCGCTCCATCTCATCCAACGATCGCCTCGAGTAGTGGGCCGACGCCAGATCCGACCAGAACTTCTCCTCGGAGCGCACTTTCTTCGTGGGGGAAGTAAAATACGAAGTGCCCTGCCAGTCGTTGCCATCCAGGGTGAGATAGGTCTCGTCGTCCATCACCGCCGTCACGTTGCGATTTGCCGGGAAAATCGAGTTGACCATCTTATTCAGCCGCAGCCGCTGCGTCATTCCTGCAGCTCCGAAACCAGTGGACGCGACTTCTTCTTCCTGACATGTATGTTCATGTTTGCCAGGTCCTTTTTCACTGTTTGGCCGGTTGAACCGACCTCCCGGCCAAGCGCCCTCGGTCTTCCACTTCAGCATCCTTTGGAGCTTCTTGTCGCTCAGGGTCGTCGGCTGTTTGGAACCGGGCTTTTTCGATGCTTTGATTGTTGTCTAATAGTGGCAAGATGTTGTAGATGCCAAAACGAGCGTTTCCGGCGTCCACAAAGTGCCGCACGATGTCCGTTTTCGACGCGGTGGGGTGCCTTTGAACGTGCACACTTCTGAACGGAGCTGCTTCACTGTTTTTGCCATCACGGTTAGAGTTCGACTGATAGAGCTGTCAAATTTTGTCTGCTGACTCATGGGTTATTATGATTGATGCTACATGGGTTACTATGATGCTACATTCGTCAGTGCGGGTGAAGGTAAACCCATGCAAAATCGGCAATTTTTGTCCATTTTTTCAAATGCAAACGTTAGCCATCAAGTTCGTGGTCTGCCACGGAGTCCCTGGTTCTCTACTGAATATTATCTTCGCTTGTCGTTCTTCCGGCATCCGTGCAACGTGACCAGCCCAACGCTTATCTGCCTGACAATATCCATTTCTTTATATAAAGGCTGTAGTATTTACTAAAAGTAAATTAGTACGCACAAAAATAAAAAGTCCATGAATAGTTGCTTAGCAGCACTTGTATTCAAACTTCAAATTTACCGCATTAGATAGTTACATTTCTCTAGTTCGAACGAAATCTCGAACCTTCCTCTTGATGGGGCCCATCAGCGTCCACACAGTGGAAACGGATACGGAATCAGCGCATTTCTTCCATTTTGCCCGCATTTGCTGGATATCCTTGACTGCCCCGCCGCTTCGTCTAAGTCGCTGCTTTGAAATCTCCAGTATTTTTCGATTGGTCGAAATTCCGGGCAATTTGGAGGATTCATTAGCTTGGAGACGAAATCGATCTTGTTGGCAGCATACCACTTCAGAACCACCTTTGAGTATTGGCCGCTTGCGGGTGAACGGCAATACCCGCTTTTTCAGGCATTCTTCGATGTAATCTTGTGATATCATTGTCGAGGATGTGACGAATGGTTCCGTTTTCAAGCCACAACTGCATGGCCAGTAAACATCCGAACCGGCACATGAAGCAGAATTCCGTGGCCAAAATGCGTGCAAGGTTCTTATACGGCCGTGTTTTGAAGAAACACAAGGCATACGTCAACCTCGATTTTAAGCAGCTTCCCGGTCAAAATGTTTACATCGCGACTGGACGTGGGGATTTGCTGGGAAAATTCAAGTTCATTTTTGCCGACAAGTTCCCCATGATTGGGCAATTCGTCATGAATGCCATGATTTGGCAAGCGATTTGCACTTGTGGCTTGAAAACGGAACCGTTCGTCACATCGCAAGTTTACATCGAAGAATGCCTGAAAAAGCGTGTGTTGCCGTTCTTCGACTTCGACGAAGCGGCGGGCAGTCAAGGACATTCAGTAAATGCGGCAAAAGCGAAGAAATGCGCTGATTCCGTGTTCGTTTCCACTGTGTGGGCGCTGATGGGCCCCTTCAAGAGGAAGATTCGAGATTTCGTTCGAACTAGAGAAAAGTAACCATCTTATGCTGTAACTTTAAAGTTTTAATAAAAATGCTGTAAAGCAACCATTTATGGAATTTTTAAACTAATTGAATCATGAATTAAATGTCTTTTTGTGCGTACCAATTAACTTAAAGTCAGCCTTTACAAAGCAACACCATACTACAAGTGGCTTGTTCTTGCCACAAAATCATACTTATTCAAAAATGACACCTGGCCTTGAAAACTCTTAATTAATAACTGAGGAAGTGCATCTAGAAAACCAAGTTGAGAGCAGGCGTAAAATCCCAGTAGGGACGTAATAACGCCAGAAAGATGATGATGAACGATCAATTCAAATCACGCTTGTAAGATATTGTTTCATGATACCAGATTGCTCAGCAAATATTTCATAGAACTTAAGGATATCAAAGCTCTTGGGAAAGTTGGTTAAATATTTTCTTAAGACTTCACAATAATCAGAAAGTCACATATTTATTATATTTTCTGTGTTACCAGGTTGGTCAGACATTATATAATAAACCTTTAGCATATCAACGATCTTGAGATCTCTCTTAAGTTCAGAGGACTTCTCTGAAGTTCAGTAAATCAATCCGAAGGTCTGAGGACTTCTCTGAAGTTCCATGTATTCCTTTGAAGTTTCCTGAATTCCTTTGATGTTTCAAAAACTTCTCTGAAGTACCAACGACTTTATTGAAGATCCGTGAATCTCTCTGAAGCACCGTGAACGTTTCTGATGTTCCGAGGATTTCTTTGAAATTACGTGAACTTCTCTGTAGCTCTGTAAACTTGTCTATAGTAAAGAGTGTCCACAGTTCAATTGCATCACTTTAAACTCGTCCTCAAAAACAAGTCTCTCATCCGATTGTCATGAAATATTCAGGGAATAAAATACAATGTATAATTTTGGTTTAGGTATTTTTATTTCACTGTATTTCTCTACCAAATCCAAAAGCCCGAACTTTCTTCTTAATATCACGCATAAGATTTTTTACAACGCTTGAAACGACATTTTTTTCGTCTTTCAACCATGACTTCAACATTTCCTATTCTGTAGTTACAACTTTAGGATGCTTACGAAGTTCGTGCTTCATTATACCCCAAACATTATTCAATTGGCCGCAACTCTGGAGAGTTTGGGGGATTAAGATCCTTCGGCACGAAATTGACACCATTCGTCTTGTACCACTCCAGAACATCCTTGGAGTAGTGACAAGAGGCTAGGTCCGGCCAAAATTTGTAGGAACGTTATGTGTTTTGAGAAACGGCAGCAGTCGTTTTTTCAGGCATTCATTCATGTATACTTGACCATTTACAGTTGAAGTTGTCACGAAAAGCTTGCTCCGTTCACTACACGAACAAATACCCTGCCAAATCGTGAATTTCTTGGGGAACTTTGACACTTGCTGTTTCACGAGAGACTCTGGAACATCGAACTTGTCTTTTGCAGTCACATACTGGTTGCCGGGAATTTGTTTAAAGTCCGCTTTTACTTGTGTTTCATCGTCCATGATGCAGCAGTGTGGTTTCGTCAACATTTGTATGTACAGCTTACGCACACGTGTTTTAGCCGTCCTATTCTGTTTTTCATTGCGGTTTGGAACTTTCTGAACTTTGAATGAACGGAGCCCGGCTCGTTTCTTGGCTTTCTGCACGAAACCTTTTGGTCAAGTGTAGCTTTTTCGCGACATCCCGAACGGAAAAGTTGGGTTTGCGTTTAAAGGCAGCAACCACTCGCTTGTGATGCTTCACACAGTACGGAACACTTTTTCTTTTCTTTTTTTTAAATAATGATTTATTTGTACAGGCTCAATCGAATCAACTTTACAGAGCCAAATTTTCATATTTTTATACATCAATTATCTTAAAACTAAAGTTGTGAGGATAGAGCCGATTACTCGCGGCCGTCTCGAGGTTAATAGGAATTACAAATTACGGATGGGAAAGAGGGTGGGAATTTAAAGTATGGCTTACATAACACATTAAATTTAAATTCTAAAATTTTCTAAACACTTATAACTATACAATTTATGGTTTTCTTTTGAATTGGACATTTTTTTAACAAGAAAAAAAAACACACATACACAGATAAAAATAAAACTTATAGTAAACACACAGGTTAAACTAACTACAATCTAAGGCTAATGTTAGTCAAAAACACATAAATGAGTTTCAAGTAGTCCAAATCACGTACAGCCAAAATATCTAGAATTGGCACATTGGGTTGCCTACCTCGAGCCCGAAGGGAATCATAAAACTCCGATCTGACTCCACGATGTTCAGCACAAGACCAAATAACGTGATCTGCGTCCTGATAGCCTTGTCCACACTCACAGAGATTGCTGTCGCTCAGCCCAACCCGGTATAAATGAGCGTTCAAAGAATAATGATTGGACATGAGGCGAGACATGACACGAATGAAGTCTCGACCCACATCCATCCCCCTAAACCAAGATTTCTTCGACACCTTTGGGATGATAGAATGTTGCCATCGCCCCAAATCTCCTTTACTCCATTTATACTGCCAGCTGACGAGTGACTGTTGACGAAAAATAGGAAAAAATTCGATGAAGGCGATTTGTTCGATCATAAATATCGCCTTCCATAGCGCCCACCTTTGCAAGCGAGTCCGCTTTCTCATTGCCCGGAATTGAACAATGAGATGGGACCCATACAAAGGTGATGATAAAATAACGCGAAGATAAAGCACTTAGAAGCTCCTGTATTTTCATGAGAAAATACGAGGAGTGCTTTACCGGCCTCAATGAGCGGATAGCCTCTATAGAACTGAGACTATCCGTGAAAATGAAGTACTGATCCGGTGTTAGTGAGGCAAAAGTTTCTAGCGTAAAGTGTATTGCCGCTAATTCAGCGACATATACGGAACAAGGAGCTTGAAGTTTACGATTGGCGCTATAAATTTCATTAAATATACCAAAGCCTGCTGACTCATCTATCAAAGATCCGTCAGTGAAGAACGATTTAGTGGAATCAACTTGGCCAAACTTTGCAGCAAATATTACCGGAGCAATCATAGGACGATGATGCTCTGGGATTCCATGAAGCTCCTGCTTCAAGATATTTAAATGACATAGAATGAGTTATCAGCTTACCCCAAATTTGAAGCTTCGGTTGTGCTGGGTTATGCTTCCTAGAAAAAACTACCAACTCAGTTTTCTCCGTAGAGAATTCGATACCTAGCTCTAAAGCCCAAGTAGACAAATTGTCTAAGGAATCCTGCAAGGGTCCTTGCAGATCGACCCCATTGGGTCCAGTGACAGACACTACGCCGTCATCTGCAAGTTGTCTCAACGTACAGCTGTCACTTAGACAACCGTCAATGTCTTTGACATAAAAATTATACAAAAGGGGACTTAAACATGATCCCTGGGGGAGACTCATGTAGCTAAATCGGAAAGCCGTACCAGGTTTTTGAATGGCAATAACTCTCACCCGCCTCCAATCATCCGGTACAATGTTAAGTTCCAACAACCGATTAAACAAGTTCAACATGCGCCTCTTAGCGACGTCTGGGAGGTTCTTAAGCAAGTTGAACTTGATCTTATCAGCTCCTGGAGCCGTATTGCGACACGAAAGGAGTGCGAGAGAGAGTTCTACCATTGAAAAGGGTTGGCTGATCTCATCTATCGAATTCGTGGTTTCGCGAGGAAACATTTGGGCTGGCACAGAATCTGGACAAACTTTTCGCGCGAACTTGAGGATCCATTGGTCCGAATACTCCTCGTTCTCGTTGTTCGTAGTTCTGTTACGCAATCTTCGCGCCGTATTCCAAAGGGTATTCATATACGTTTCACGCGATAGCCCGTCCACGAAAAAGGAAGCAATCTCATTAGCCTGGTTCAGGTTGGAGACGACAACACGGAGTTTATTAAATTTAACTTTCGTGATCTCTATCACGGCTGAGAATCACTTCGTCAAATCAGTGGTTATTTGGTACGCATTCAGAGGTTTAATTTTGGGCTGAAAGTAGACAACCCATGGACCGACCGAGTCCATTGGATACGATCGCGGTCGGAATTTTGCTTGTTCCTCCCCATCATCACTGCACTGCTTGATTTTTTTATTTCACTGGAAAACCACACTGCCTTTTTAGGGAAAAAAAACTCACTTTCACTCTATTCACAGAAGTGAATATATTTTGAGAAAAAAAAAACTAATAAATTCCAAGGATCGCACTCGAATAAATCTTCCAAAATAACGGAGCGCTGGATCGAACGAACTTTCTTCTTGCGCTGAACGAAGTGGAATTAAACATGCTTTCTATTAACTTTAAATAATTTTTCATGTTTCAAAATGAACATAGATATTTTTTAATGGACGAAAATTGTATCCGTGTATATCTCACCTAGCAGCAGTTTTGTTGATCTCGAACAAAAAAAAAACAAATAGCCGAAATAGATAAGGGACTATTCATAAACCACGTAGACTTTTCTGGGGAGAGGGGGGCTGGTTTGACTAAAATCTACGCTCCATACAAAATATAAAAAATTGTATGGAGAATAGTCTACGAGGGGGGAAGGGGTTACTGAGATTTGCAAAAATGAGTCTACGTGGTTTATGAACAGGCCCTAACGCGTTCTGCCCTGTAACAAAAGTGAATGAGAAAGAATCAACGCAACCGTTCACATCGGATGCTCAAAGCACTCTTTTTCCGTAAACTTTGAATATGTACAACAACATTCTACAAACAATCCTACTACTGGAACTCACATCTGCAACAAGCAAGTTGAGCAAGATTTTGTGAAATTAGCGTTCCTAGAAGCATTTTGTGCCTTCTGGCAACTTCACGCTTCTATTGATTTCTAAGCTCATCTTTTCGCAAGAACCGGGGGAGACTTCGTCCTATACCCAATGATTTCATTATCTCCAATCCGCTCAACCAATCGCAATGTTTTGTGATATAGTGGACGGATTATTATAATTTGAGATAACTCAATGCAGACGTCTTCCAAAATTGGCAGATCGACAGGCAATCGGTGGAGACCCACCTGGTACCTCACAGCAAGATGCTTAGAGGCGGACCGGAAGATTTGATGAGCTACCTCCCCCATTAAATGGGTGTTATTTTGAAGAAGACAAAATACATTTGCAAGAAAACTGAGATAATTTTGTTTCATCATAGTTTAGAACTAGATTCGGTGGGCAGCTGAAATTTTGACAACAGACAATAATTGAAAAACTAGGAAAATTTAAATTTACAATTCACTTGAAAACTTAAAAAAAAAATAGAAAATAAAAACCCTGAAACACTTTTACAAACTATCACTAGTGAACGCGTGCGTATTCCTTTAAATTCCACTATAGAAAGCTTATCCTTTGAGAGATAGGCCTATTTCGTCTGTGACTTACAGACTTCTTCACTGTCGAGTGCTCGACTGAACAACAACAAATAGTTATTTTAAATTTTCCAATTACAATCGTTCTACGCCCGTAAAAGTGTTTTTAAAAAAAGTGAAAAAGCAGACGATAGCAAACATATTTAAGAGCAATTACAGTTCATCTTTCCCCGGAACTGGGTCTATCAAGCCTTACAAGACAGAAATCATAAAGTCAAATGTTAATCCCTGGGTTCAGGTCCCTTTCCTGATGGTCCCGTTGCACGCCTCGTTTCCTAGATTCGATGGGACGACATTTTCATCGGGTTGTTCTCCCAGCAACTGCTACAATTTCTGGTTAATTCATCTCCTTCCGTGTTCCATTAACACTCCATCGTACACTGCTAAGTTACATTCACCGTTATTCCTGTGCTATCTCTAGGTTCCATTCTAAAATCTATTCAATTTAATAATAAAAAAAAAGTCTTCAGCTATGCTGCACATACGGAACCTATCTTATATCTATGTCATTTTCTTAATACTAGATTTAAAACGGTCTCTACTTATGCTAAAATCAAACGTTTCAACACCATGCAACAAGTTAAAACACTTTTCAAGCGGGTGATTTTGTCCGAACACCGTCCGGTGTCTAGCAGTCCAAAATAACGATCGTTGTCGGGACCGACGCGCAGGAACGAAGAAGATCACCTGATGTAGAAGATCTGGGCAGTCAGTCAGCGAAACGTACGAAGCAACGTTGTATTCTTTCAATGCGAGTGATATGAGTTTCGTGATGAGGAGCCCAGATTTGAACAGCATATTCAAGAACACGTCGAACGAGCGAACAATAAAGTGCCTTCAATGCACACACATCACGGAACCAAGCATGGCGAAAGCCTTAGCAGTGGTTGCAGTGATGTGTTCGTTGAAGCTTAGCTTGCAGTCCACTTACCACTCCCGAGTCTTTAATTGATGATACACGGTCCAGTTTGAAGAGGATAACCATAACTCTTGATTTAAGAATCGATTCTGTAAAATTCATCTGATTCAGTGATAAAATCAACAATCACAAACTCACTTACTCCTTTCATTGGCAATATTTTATTAAAACAATATAACATTCAACAAATCCAATAGAAGTTTTCTTGTGATCGCATCCCGGAAAAGTACGGAATATTTCCTGCATTAGCAATATTATTGCTGTTATTTTCCCCGCATCATACATATCATTCTACTGATTGCAATGCTTTTGTAAGATCAAGCAGATAGTACGTTTCCCGATAACCCTCCGAATAATAACTGTGCACTATTGTTTGCGATTGAAACTTCCAATCTATTCTCTCTCTTTAAGGCAACGCGCCCTCCATGGCTTTCTCAAAAAATACTTGAGCATCAAATGCTTCAAATCCTAAACTTCACCACCTGCGGAGTATTGCACAGTTTCGATACGGTCCGGATCTGACCGCTGGTGTCCAAACCGTACACATCGAAGCCGCTTCGATCCATCACGGAAATTCTGCGGAGGTAAATGAAAGGGAAATGTAGGAAAATCATAGTCACCATTCTGTTGGATTTGCGACAAACCTTCCACCTGAAATGGAGTATAGGAACTTCCAATAGCTCGGACGGAGTGTCATCGGTTCCAACGTAGCCGCGTGGAAGAGCAGTGCAGTGCTCGCACAGTACAACAGTACGGTGAAGCCTGGAATCTTTGGTACGTAGCCCTTCTCGATGCCCCAGTTGTAGGACATCTGGAAATATGCATCTAGTAAAACCCGACTTCCGAGTGGGATGGCGATATTTGTCGGCTTACCTGGAGTGTTTTCCACATAATGTACAGTGCGATTGTGGTGTCCGCATAGTATCCAAATGCAACGCTGGCAATCAGTCCGCTCGGAATGGCATACGCCGCCTTATCATCGTTTGTGATGTGCCTCAGAAGACAGGAGGATATCTAGCGCGAGAAAGAATCCGGACTTGAGTAACTAATGAGTTTTCCTGTATCATATCATACCCACCTTGTACAACGAAGTGAATCCTCCCAGGAACATACCAAGCTTCATAATCTCCTTGCTCAAGAATGTCCGCTTGAACAGCTCGGGCTTTCGTATCATCTTCCGTGCTTGGAATAGGATTTTCATGATCACCTGGATGCCCAAACCGATGGAGAACATTCGAGTGCCACCAGAGAGCGTATTGTAGATGCAACTGTGCTTGTGCCGGCACAATTCGTGTTTTGCCATTTTCTTAACTTTTGATATCACATTGAGGTAGGCTTTCACGGCAGCTTGAATCATGCGGTAGGGCGAGACCCGCCGCGGAGGTCGTTGTTCACTGGCGCGAATATCCCGTCTACTCCCGGCCACTTCGTCGTCTGATTTCATCACTTCACTATCTCCTAGTGCAAACCGGAACACATCGAACATGGAATCTTTGTAGTCTCTCTGGCGGTTCAGTCGATAGAAGTAAAGCAACGTTGCGGTTGACATTCCGAAGATCAGAATCTCCCCGTACGGAAGTGATCGCACTAGGCCTCGCGATTTCAGCATGTTCCAGCCGGTTTCGGTTGCCACGTTGGATACGTACAGGCACAGGAGCCCACGTCGTGATGGACGTTCTACCAGGATTGATACAAATGCTGCTATGTAGGCTGGGATGTAGGATGAGGTGTAGAAATTGTACGACCCAGTCAAGCGCCGCATGACGCACAGAAATACGGAATAGCTAAAGGCGGACATCGTTAGGAAGGCAGTCGACTGCAGCAGACCGCGGATTGTGCGTTTCAGTTCCCCGATGGATGGAATGCGGCCGCGCATGGCCAATGAGAGCTGCAAGAGGGACAGATTGGTTGAGATTGAGACAGATCTTGTTTGGAGTGGGGTTTTTAGTGATGGGTTACCATATATACGGCTGTGTAGATCCGCAGGCTGTCTTGCACGGCAACGATTAAGAATTCGGCCGAAGCAATGCTGCACGAGTCGGTCCATGGATGGACGTACTCTTTACAGGTAATCGGTACGGATGTAAGTTTACTTAGCACTGGCATGTTGGCGCTGGAAGGAGAGAGGGTTGGTATGCTATTAGTTTTGAAGCTTTTCGATTCAACGCAAAACGCTGCCTTTTGACCTTTACCCCCAAAGACGCGTCGGAATTTCCAACCAATTTCAATACAACCTGTTAGGTTTCGTGTAAAACGGGCGATAACGATCAGTTTGCTATTGAATAATCTACCAACTTGAAGTCATAATACACAATTCCAAACGCAGTCCTAATCACCAGCAAAGTTTAATTTATTAGGGGCTATGCATAAACCACGTAGACTTTTTTGGGGGGAGGTGGGGATTGACCAAAGTCTACGCTCTATACAAATTTTCAAAAAAAAATGTATGGAGAAAAGTCTACGAAGGGGGAGGAGGGGGTCTGAGATTTTCAAAAATGAGTCTACGTGGTTTATGAACCGGCCCTTATCGCTTCACGATAAGCCTGCGTAGGTACCTACGTACAAAACGCTGATACCATAGAACACCACTGTTCCTGCTTATCAGTATCAGCCCATATTTATTTTGATTGAGTTCAAGCGAATTGTTTCGCTTTGTCATATCAATAACACACATAATTTCTCTGAGCAAAAGTGCGAAGCACAACTACGCTATGGAAAAGTGAACCCGAGGATTTTATGTAATGTAATCGTTTCCACCGCTATTGGCGCAAATGCTCACCAGCTGTTCTGTTCGCTGGGTACAAGTCACAAAACATATGAGAAATTACTTCTCGTTAACTATAACCACTGAAAGCGAACCAAGTCGAGCGTAGTTAATTATTCATTCATAGCGTTTTTTGTGTCTTTGGTATAAATATAACAATTATAACGTTTACCCACTTTAGTTCAACATTAAGGTCAGAGTGAAAAAACTTAGTCCAACTAGCACCGGTGACTACTTTGCATTCACTTATCCAGTGCTTAATTGCAGAGGAGCAGGTACTAATGGGAGTTGTAAATTGAATCATCTTGCTATCAGTTCCCCTTCCGCACAGATAGCTATTTTAATCACTACATTAAAAGAACAACTTCGTATTACTTACGTGATCGTATGTATGTGGTTTGGTTGCAGTTTATTACGTGAAAACAGGATTGATCAATCAATCGACACTGCACTGCTGGGAGAGGGATCGATGATTTCCTGGTAGTTGTTGTTTTGCTGTTTGTGCGTTCAATGCTGACAATGTTTACAGTCGAATCTTCAGAATTTTCACCGATCCAGATGTGACCTCCAGTAGCGGAAACAGGTCATTATACATCGGAACTTGTTTGTTTCGCAAACCTGTATCCAGCTTACAAAAATCCGATACAATGACCAACTGAATAGTTCAGCGCTTTTTATTAAAGAATGACAGTACCGAAGGAGCAACTGATGGATAAAAAGAAGTGCACCAGGAAGAGAAAGTGATTTAATCCGTCAAAACAAAACACCACCGCACTCTTGCCACTTGGAAAACCAACGAAACCGATAAAAGAAGGGGGCTTCAGCAGATAGCCGAGCTCCTCCGTCGTGAACAGGTCGCAGAAGAATGAAAATGAAAACAAAAACTCGTCGATCGGAATGTTTTGACGTTCGTTAACACTTGTGTGTGTGTGTGTGTGTGAACCCATTCGATGATTGAGCATAAATAGCGAGGGGTTCATCAATGAGTTTTTTTATTTGCGATTGTTGTAATATTGTGGACTTAGGCTGTGTACCAATTCGCGAATTAGTTTTAATTTTTACTTTAAATTTGACATATGGAAAATAATCGATTAAGTCTGCTACTCGAGCTGACTTATTTCTGACAGACGGGAACTCAATTTTGACAGACATCTTATCGAAACATCTTTCAAACATGCCCTAAACTTAGGCAAATAAACTTAAAAATGTCATAAGGTTCAACTTATGAACGATGCTTTGGAATTTCATACCGCCCAAAAACAATGATAACGGAAACGGAACGGCAAACGGCAAGTTTGACAGTTGTTGCAAATGACTTCGATATGTCCAATTAGAATCAGCTTGGATCTAGCCCGTTTTCTTTCCGACAAGCAGACTTACCCCAAAACAAAAAACAACAAAAACCACACACACGGGGGGGGGGTCAAAAGCAATTTTTCGTACTAATTAATGGACGTTCCCTTACTCAGATCGGGCTTTGCCGTTGCCGTTCAGGTTCCGTTATCATTTTGTTTGGGCCATTATGAATGGATTTTGTGTCACATGACGTCGTTTTTGTACGCCTTTAAGCATTACTGAATAAAACACTCTGCGAAATAAACTTTCGATATTTATAAGATTGCATTATCATTATTCGCTATATGAAATCAGTATGAATTTCATAAATTTGCCTTGTTGAAAAAATAAAAATATTGGAACATTCCAGAAGCTTAAGTACATAAGTTTTAAGAAGAACTTAAACTGCTTACTACTCGATAATTTTTCGTACCGAACCAAAACGAGAATCAAAAAATCAACTACACCAACTACATCTGCACCAACTTATTAAACATTTTGCTAATCATTTTAATAATGATTTTTTTTTTCAATTTTTCGTAAATTATTAAAATATTTGTGATATTCTACTATTTATCATGCATGATGTACCAACTGGAAGTCCATATAATCTCTGGGAAAGTTCCCGTAATTTCCAGAATGTTGTTTTTATTCCATTGGTGATCAGCAAACTTTTTGGAAGTTCAACCAATGGACCAATGGGCAATTCAATGGACTTCTCCGAAGTTCCACCACTTTTCTTCTCAAAAAAGAGCGAGTAAACTTCGTGAGTATCTTGACACTTCTAATAAGTTTATTCAACTTCCGAGAAGCTTAATCAACTTCTGTCAAGTTCATTATATTTCTACCCAATCTTCATAGATTTTCTAAAGTCCATACACTGATGTAAAAAACATATTGAATTTCATAAAACTTGCCTTATGAAACTGTATGATCCCCAAGACTATTCAGTATATTGCTATTTCTCGAGTAATTCATGTTAAGGACCAAAAGACATTTGTAAACAATTACTTTAAATGTCGATTACTCTTGAATCTTAAATCACACTCGTGAAATGAAAGCAGCATTTGGTAAAGGAATATTACGAATTTCCCATCAACATGAGAGGCTCTAGAAGTGGACAGTAATTTATTGCTAGAACTAAGAGAAATGAAGAGAAAGTATTGATAGTTCCGTTTATCGTAACGGCAGGATTTGAGAATTGAAAGATACAAGTTGAAAATGAAGGTAGTATACGATATGCCCTCCGCTCGTTTTCAACATAATTTCAACATAAGATACAATTCTTTAAAGAGCATACTTTATAGTCATAATAGCGTGTATTGAGATTACCGTGTAGCCTTTACTTCATTATGTTGTCTGCCTTCAGAACGTCCCTCAGCAACATCGTTCTCACCGGGTTTCTCATGGCTTAAAATTTTAAAAACAATTGAATAAGTTCATGTGGTGGATAACTTCCCGTCTACCATTTTGTTAGAGTACGATAATTGGAATTGAGCGATTCTGATTGACATATATTCAAGATTGAACAGCCATACTGCCATTATCATTATCCACTATCTAGATTGTTTGTCTCATTCGTCACCCGTATGGCCGCTATGAATAATTGTTTCCTAATTGTCCTTAGGTGTTTCAATAAAATCGTCCAGTTCCACAAAATTCCCCAACAGTCATGGCATATCAATTCTACATTTCGAAGTTCTTTCGAAGAGTTATCGGCAGAAGTAGCCTACACGGTGCTTATCATCTATCCGGTTCACGTCACACCTTGTTCGAAAAGTATTCATCGGAAACAGAAACCAGCACTTTACAAACAATCCATAACATTCTCCTGTATTACAGATACCTTTGGGGAATCCTGATTGTAATTGCTATCTTATTTTCTTTGTATCTGATGACATTGTTTTGGATTCGTTTTCTCACCAACCCAACGGTGATTTCGTTTGATCGGAACTATCACGAATGGAATACCACGTTCCCAAGCATAACCGTATGTTTCCACAATCGATTGAATGAAAGCGCCCGGGATATCGTGATCCAACGCGTGCAGCCGAAAAATGCGACCAAATTTATGGAATTTTTGAACTTACTAGCAGAAACCGACATCTCCAAGATTGATCAGTTGAAGGATTTTGATGAATTCAGCAATTTAGACGTGGAGGCTATTCTCAACGAAATAATCAACCAAGTTCATATTAAAGTGGCACTCAGTAATGGTATGGAAGCAGACCTACACCGAATCATTTCCGAACTTGGAATTTGTTACACGTTCAATTCAGCTATTCTTCGATATTTGGCGGTTAGTGCAAACATCATCCACAATAGTTCGCAAGAATTGGTTGAAATAAGTTTCATAGAGAGGGAAACAACGGCAGCTTTGAACAATTTATCATCGAATGGAAACGTGAGCGATTGCAAGGTGCCTAGAAATATTGAGTTAATCCAAGGCAATTATCAACCATTTCAGATTTACTATCATGGGCCTTATGAGATTCCCACGTACCTCAAGAAGCTTGTAATACCACCGTCTGGCTCGGCATTCCTGCAAATGTCCTTCAAGCCGATTATCATAATGGCAGATACCACAATCGAGAATCTTTACGTGCAACAACGAAACTGTCGGTATCCTCACGAGTCAAACTTGAAATTGTTTCCGGAAATCTATTCGCACAGTTTGTGTTCACTTGAGTGCAGGTTGCAGCAATTTCTGGATAAATGTGGATGTGTACCATATTTCTATAAGTTTGGTAAGAAGGTGTGGGTTTTTTATGAAAAAAGTTTAAGCTTATTTTCGTCTCACACAGGTGGTCTACCGACTTGTCCCTTCCGCAATCTATCTTGTATTTCGAAAAACATGGGTAGAAAATATTAAGTGGCATAAATTAAGTACTTAGTAACTTCGTTAACATTTGCAGTGAAGGTTCATCAAAATGTGTCGTCTTGCGGATGTCTAAAGGACTGTACGTTGATCAATTATACGTTGCAAAACTATTTGTTGTTTGACTGGTTCAATAGTCCTCTGATCAAATGGGACATAACTGTATCGAAAATGCGCTATAATCGGCGCATAATCTTTGATATCTCTGATGTCTTGGGTGAGTTCTATAGATGTGAAAAAAAGTGTAAGTATTGAAAAATGTTTCTCAAATATTGAACGTTTTTTTTCTTTGCAGTATCCATCGGAGGCATAGCAGCATTGTTCTTTGGAGCAAGTTTTGTAACATTGGCAGAAATAAGTTTTCTCATTGTAAAAACTGCGATTCTAACTTCGCAGAAGAAACTCTAAATGTTATGCTCCACTTAAAGGCAATATTCACTAAAGTTGATAAATTTTGTAATTATTTAATAAATTATTTATTATTTGATTAAATAATTTTTTTAGTTGATACCGGCTCAATCGAATGAACTTAACAGAGCTAAATTTTTATTTTCAATATACACGTATTCCTCGATTATATGCACACGACCTTAAGCTTTACCAATACCAATTCCTCGAAAATGACAAACCAATCGTGAAAACTAACAACAGTAAGACAGAAGATACATTTCCCGTTGGCTATTTACCAGGAATTGGCTTTGAAAGAACTGAGTTCATATAAACAAGATATATTTGTACGTCAGTTATCTTAACAGAATAGAACCGTTTGTTTTCCTTAAAGGATAGAATCGAATACGTGGTCGCCTTAAAGTAAGTGAGATTGACAGTTTTACAGATGGAAAGAGGGATGAGAGTTTAAAGTATGGTAAGGCTTGTACTCGAAAACAATGTACCATTTTTATCCGTGTGTTACTTTTTTGTCCGTGAATAAAAATTGATGAAAATCTGGGTATAACTAGATTAGTTTGGAGTGAATTGTTTACATGTGCGAAATTTCATAACAATCGGTTCATTTCATTCACGACGCGGCTCTGAAGGCAAAGTGTTCCGCCTGGTTCGTTCAGCAAATCATGAAACGAGCTGGGCTTCGTGTATTCAAGGTCCGCAAGGCACCGAACCGGCGTGATCAACAAAACACGGCGGCCAAATTTCGCGCAAGGCAGCTGTATCGAGAGTGGTTAACGAAACCGATGTGTGTGGTTATGGATGACGAAACCTACATCAAGGCAGACGCAAAGCAGATACCGGGGCTGGAGTTCTACGTTGCCAAATCACGGTTTGATGTTCCGGAAGACATAAGGAAGAATAAAGTGGACAAATTCGCCAAAAAATACTTGCTCTGGCAGGCCACATGCCAATGCGGTAAACTGAGTAAACCGTACATCACAACGGGTACCATCAACAGTGAAATTTACTGCACCGAGTGCCTCCAGAAGCGTCTGTTGCCCTTCCTGCGGTCCCACGGAGGCGAGATATTATTTTGGCTGGACCTGGCATCATGCCATTACGCGCGATCGACGTTGCATTGGTACAGAGACAATAACGTTGTTTTTGTACCAAAAACTGCCAACCCCCCAAATTCACCAGAGATTCGTCCGCAGGAAATATTTTGGGCCATAATGAAGGCCAAAGTTTGAAAATCGTCCAAGGTGTTTAAGAACGAGCTGGAGTTGAAGAAAGAATGGATGAAAGTGACCAAAAAGGTCGGCTCCACCCTAGGGGCAAGACACTGAGCAATCCTGAGTAACTCTGAGCAAATATGAGCATCTCTTATTCACTGGATTCATATTATGATATCTAACACTCCTACCTTTTGTAAAGCTTGGTTTTGACAGTGAAATTAAAGCAAGAAAGTTCTGTCGTGTAAGTTTACCGTATGAACGTTGTGGTAATCATCACCCTATTTTGGGAGCTATTCTGACGAACCCACGGAGTTTAGGTTCTTTGTGGATGATGTCAGAATATTCCTAACTACCGTTGAAGCTGTCAAGTAGTATGACATTAAAAGATTGCTTCTCCAGAAATTCAAATCCGGTCAAAGATTGGGGCAGATAAATGTTGTACAGGAAACCGATTTTAATCGTTCCCCTGAGCAGGAGGTGGAGGCTATCAGGACTCGACTCCGATTTTACCTCAGTAAAGCGTTAGTATAGGGCGCTTAAGGTGAATGTACTACCAACTAAAAATCAATTGAATTACTGCCTTTTCTAATATAAGTATGAGCTTTTCATAAGACAGAAAGGGAACTTCAAACGCAAGTAGTACTACATTGATCATTAAATACATGTTCAGATTTTGGCATGTTCAATAGGTTACTTTACTTTTCATCTGCCGGGATACTTCTGTAGCTCAATCTGTAGAGAAGTCTACAATAGAAAATCGATTGAAGGTTAATTATTCAATTCCATTTATTGATTTATTGACATTTATTGACTGCAAAACCGATCATCTCCAAAAAGAAACAAAGCCGGATCGACAAATCACAAAACTGGAGTTTTCAATATTTGCGGTTGGTCGAACAGGATTGATCTCTTTTTGGAAGAGATTCGATCGGCTGTCAATTAATTTCATCTGTTTCTCGCCTTCATACAAAAAAAAACAATTAAACAATATTAAATTATCTGCTTATCAATTCTTCCTCCAAATACTGTGACCTTTCTAGCCTGAAATGAGAGCTTCTTACGATACGATAACAAATAATTTTCCCAAACAGTAAACATACTGTTGTTATTGGTTGCCAAGGTTGCCACCATCATCACCGTCACATTCAAGCCAGTGCTGCCAGAGTTGAGTTATAAGTTATACAAGTTGATGGAAGCTGATGCACTCTGAGCAAACGTGACTTTTATGATCAAATATGAGTGAAGTTGTTTTTTTCGTTTTCGCACACATTTTTTGGCATTCCCACCACTCTTTATCTTGGAGAGAGAAGAACATCATAGAGTGAGCAAATTTGATGAATCCTGAGTAACTTTAAAGAATAAAGTTACTCACAAGAAAGCTGTCTTGCCCCTTGAAAAAAAAAAAAAAAAAAAAAAAAAAAACATAATATATATTTATTTCCCCACATTTTTATAAAAATACAACCAAAAAAAAATTTTTTGCTAACACTTTTTTTTTTTTGTTTTTTTTTTTCGAGTACAGGCCTTATAAATCGTGGTTGATTCCTTAGAGCAGTTTTTGATGGCTCTAGAATGCTCGTTGTTGGTGAATTTATGTTTTGCAAGGGAGTTGTAACCGGACGTAAACCCTGTATGAATTTAATTTTTGAACTGGTTTGTTATATAACCTGTAATGAAATTACCTGAAATGATTTCATTAGATGAACTTATTTCTTATCGACCACAAACTCAGTAATAACTTCCTCCGAATATTTTTCCTCTTCGGACGCCATGGTGAACTTAAAAGCGAAATGAAAACCAACAGGTTGTTGTTTCTATAGTTTTATATAGTTGCTTGAAGCATAAACAGGAATGATGGTTTGTTTTAGTCTATATCCTTTTCCTTCTAACTTGCACTCCTTTGATCTAAATGGCGCTGTAGTGTATGTGCGTTAAACTTCACTAAGCCTAATTTAAAACCTAAAGGTTATACGGAATCAAATTGCTCTACTTTTAAATGGCTGTAACTAGTTTCACTAGCAGATGTGGAATCGTTGCGAAGATGGAGTCAGAAGAACAGAAGCGGCGCTAATAAATTTTGTGCACGCATCTCGAAAATCCGGATTTTTCTCTTCGTGCCATCAGCAGGAAGCTGGGAATGGTACATTCTACGGTGTCTCGTGTTTCAAATCGGTACCACGAACGTTTGACAATCGATCGGAAAGAAATAAGTGGCAAAAATGGATCTCCGTATAGCGTTAAGGATCACAAGCGGGTAGTTCAAGCTTTGAAGAGGAATTCCAACAATTCAGTTCGAGATGTGGCGAAGAAACTGAATCCAACCAAAACTTTCGTGCAAGATGCGAAAAAAAAAACGAAGGGCTACACACGTACAAAGTCAAAAGGGGCTAATCGCGATAAAAGACAGAATACGGTAGGTAAAACACGTGCACGGAAGCTGTACACCCAGATGTTGACGAAACCACATTGCCTCGTTATGGATGATGAGATGTATGTAAAAGCAGACTTCCGGCTGCTTTAGGGGGTGCAGTTATTCACTGCTCATCATAAATTCGATGTCCCTGAGAACGTTAGAAAGCAGAAGGTGTCAAAGTTTGCCAAAAAATATATGATTTGGCAAGCAATTTGCTCGTATGGAAAGCGGAGCACCCTATTCGTGACAACTGGAACGATCAATGGGAATGCCTCCAAAAGCGTCTACTCCCTCTTCTGAGGTCACACGTTGGTCCTACGATTTTTTGGCCGGATTAAGCCTCGTGCCATTACTCGAAAGAGGTTTTGGAGTGGTACAAGGCTAAGGAGGTCAATTTCGTGCCGAAGCATCTCAACCCCCCGAACGCCCGGAACTGCGGCCAATTGAAAAACACTGGGCCACCATGAAGCAGGCACTTCGGAAGCATCCTATGGAAGTGAAATCGGAGGAAGATATGAAGAAAAAATGGATTGCCACGCAAAAAAAAGTTGGTCCAAATGTTGTACAGGACCTTATGAGTAGTGTAAAGAAAAAGGTTCGTGCATTTGGATATGGAATTGAAATTGAATAAAACAAACATGGAAAAATATTCATCACATGTTTTATTTTACTCCCTGAAAGTTTGCAGATGATTGGCTGAAAGGGCGAATTTTGCCGATTATTTGTGTTTGTGTGTCGCAATTTGATTCCGTACACCCTTTAAATCTGCTAATCCTGCAATATGCTCCACGGTGTGGTCGGTTACTTCCTATCCTGCTGACGATGCGTCGTTGTGGTTCGGTGGCATCGGTGACGTGCTCGCTGGAATGAACAGTGGCGTGATATTTGTATGTAATCTGGACTTTTGTAGTCAGCATAATGGAGTCATCTGGCGTATAACTTTATATCATAAGAAGACAATGTTTGATTGAAACATTTTCTTGAAAAAAAAACCCAAACACTGAAATAAAAAAAAACACTCAAACTAAACATACTGGTTTAATCTAAGGTAAGTCGATTAGAACAGTGTGCCAGCCACGATGTCGTACACACTAGACGAATATGTTTCATAACTGCGGCACTTCGATTTTCAATCCATACCACACGTGTGGCACACTGAGGAACACTTTTGACAGTTGAGCTTAGAGAAATATGACACCAGCAACCTTGCCAATATGCATTGCCTGGTTGCCAGGCTCAGCAGAAAAAAAAAACAATTTGGGCTGTCAACACATCGGCACCTTTGGCACATTACGGGAAATCCCAGAACATTGCAACGCTTGTAGACACCCTCAAAGGAGAAGAGCAACGGGATGATGTATGGAATGTTGCGTTTCGAAAAGCGAAGGCTGTTTTAGTGTTGTTGCTGGAGGATAACCAGTTATCTCTGGTGAAGAACTGTGTTTATGCAAAAGATGCATTTAATGCACTCTATGATTACCACCAGAAGACGTCGCGATCCGTGAGAGTATCTCTCCTGAAGAAATTGTGCTCGATCAATATTCCAAAACACGGTAATTTGGAGCAACTCCTACTGGAGATTGATAATTTGTTCGATGGATTAAGTGCCGCTGGAACGGAGCTCGATAAAGACACTTAAGTTTGCATGCTCCTTCTTAGTTTGCCTCCATCGTTTGACGGGTTGGTGACGGCATTAGACAGTCGGTTAGATTACGACATTTCTCTTGACGCGATAAAATCGTAGCTGACGGATGAGTTTCACCGACGTCCGGAACGGGATGCTTCCACTGGCAAGGTGGAAAAGGCGATGAAATCTGCTGACAACACGCAGAGAAATGATACGCGTTTGTGTAATTTCTGTAAACGGCCAGGCGATATAAAGCGTAACTGCCGAAAGCTCTTCCCAAGCAACCAAAAGTTCTGATATAAGGGTGTTTTTGGCTTAACCAGCTAATCGAAGGATTATGATGAGAATTGTTTTCAGCATACTTTTTAAGTAATTAACCGAACTTGCTAGTTCGCATTCAATGATTAAGCTTCTAGCAGCATTCTTATCAACTTCTAAAGAAAACTTTCAAGATGTTGTAGAGAATGCTATTTTGCTTAAAAAGTACCTCAAACAAACTCAACAAAACCAAAACAAAGACATTTATATTCGATATTTTTGTTCTTGTTTTTGTTCCAATCCTGCCGCAAATTTATTTTTAGAGTGCTGTGTTATGAAATGATGATTGAGTTCAATTTGATGATATTTTCTTAGTTAAATTAAATTTTTCATTCATACTTACTAGCTAGTCTCGAACTCGAGTCCTCCTCTTTAAAACCGAGATACTTACCATTGGGCCATATGCACGGGGCGGTTTATGCTATGATTTTACTGGAAGCGTTGATTTCATGCATCAGTACTTTTTTGTTCCCTATAATTTTACACCATTTTGATTAATTAGTTTGAGTGTTTGGAAGTATAGCCATGTAATTCAAATACGTATCTGAAATAGGAGTTCCCTAAAGGGTTAATAAGTCAGTACAATTACTTATATTGAGTCTTACCGAACAAAATCAACCAGACACTGCTTAATACCTTTGTACCAATATTGTCCTCCGGCAAAATTTCGGAAGTTGCTTGACAGGATGACAGGATGACACGGCAAAGTGAAGCAAATTGATTTCAGTTGCGTGAAGTTTGTGCTGGGGCTTACGACTAGTTTGATTTCGGTCGGGAAGTTGATTGAGAAGAACCTTAAGTTGCAGTTCAACGACAAAGGTTGTCATATCTTTGATTCCAGGGGATCGGTAGTGACCGTTACGGCGGATTGTACAATCTACGACTTGCGGAGTGTTCGATGGTTTCGTCTTCGGGACATCATCGAGACGACTGCCAGCATCAGTGGCACCGAAAGCTTGGTCACCGGGATTGGGCAGCCATGCAGAGGATCAACAAGGAACAACTTGCTACTGGTCTGAGCATAACTGATTGTGGCTTGAGAGTCATATGTGAGTGTTGTTTGGAGGGAAATTCATCACGATTCCCTTTCCCCGAGGTTGTTGAGCGAAAGTCAACCCAGGCGCTTGATATTATCCACATGGATCTCTGTGGACCGATGTCTAACGTTACACACGTTAAGTGAGAAGTGGCGGAGTCCATTAAGACGTAAGTGCGATGGGTGGAGAGCATCTTTCGACGAAAGCCACGCATCATTCGTTCGATGGCAGTGGCAAATTTACAACAGAGTTGCAAAAAAAAAATTAAACCGAGGGCATTCAGCCGCAGTTCAGCACACCATATTCCCGGCAGCAGAATAGCGTGGCTGAGCGGAAGAACAGGAGCCTTTCCGAAATAGCCACATGCCCGCTGATGGACGCTGGACTGAATAAACGTTTTTGTGGCGAGGCGATGCGTACAGCCACGTACCTGCAGAACAGATTACCATCCAGGTCAGTGACAAAGACGCTGTTCGAATTATGGTGGAGGCGCAAACCGGATTTGGGACATTTGCGTGTATTCGGCAGTGAGGCTTACGTTCACGTGCCGTCTGTCAAGAGAACCAAGCTGGATAGCAAGGCGAGGCGTTTGACCTTTGTTGGCTACTTAATGGAGCACAAGGGTTACAGATTTCTAGACCGCGAAACAGATCAAATCACCAGCAGCCGCGAGGCACGATTCATCGAACTCAAGAACGGTACTTCCTCGGTGGATATCAAATGAAAAGAAAAAGTGGCCTGAAGAAAGCGATGAAAAGAAGAAACAGGAAGAAAAAGAACAACATATTGAAGATGAAGAAAGCCAGTTTTTGCCATTTGTGGAGAAGAAAGAAAAAGATGAAGAAATTTCCGTGAGCGGTAGTGATACATTCGAGGATGCGGAACAGAATGAATCTGGTGATTCTCGTCCGGTTCGGTCGACTAGAGGCGTTAGGTCGAAGCACTACGATGACTTTGTTGTTGACTTTGCGGTGGATGTTGCAGCCTGTGCCGTGGAGGATCCACCTGATTACCGAGAAGCGATGCAGAAGATCGAGTGGCGGAATGTCGAGTTGACATCTCACGCCAAGAACGGTACCTGGGAGATCGTACCATTACCACCAGGTAAGAAAGTGGTAGGGTCGAGATGGGTTTTTAAGATTAAACGTGACGAGGAGAACAGAATCATTAAGTATAAGGCCAGCATCGTTGCTCAAGGTTACACCCATTCATTCGGAGAAGATTTCGATGAAGTGTTCGCGCCTGTTGTGAGCCATGTAACATTGCGACCGTTTCTTGTAGTTGCCGTTAAACAGAAGTTAGTTGTGTGACACTTGGACGTTAAAACGGTGGACTCAAATGGGGCATCTATGGGCTACGCCAATCAGCTAGATGCTGAAACAGAAGATTGAACGATGCCTCGGTCCAACGCGGATTCAAGCAGTCCTCAGTAGATCCATGCCTTTATGTTCGGAGCAGCAGCGGAGTCAGAGCTTATCTCTTGGTTTATGTTCATGATTTTCTGATCGGATCAACAAGTGAGGAGAAGCTTCGTCGTGTGTGCAAAAACCTGAGCAAGGCGTTCGAAATAATCTGCCTTGGGAAGGTGCGACACTTCCTAGGCATGGAAGTACAACAGGAAGACAGTATCTACGAGATAAGCTTGTTAAACTATATCGACAAACTCATCGATAAACACGGGAATCGGGATGCTAAAACCACAAAATCACCAATGGACGTCAGTTACCTGGAGAAGAGAGAAGAAGAAATCTTGTTTGAAGATGGATCGAAATACCGTACTTTGTGGGGAAGATTATCGTACGTAGCCGTTACTGCACGTCCGGATATTGTTGCTTATACGGCTATTCTTGGAAGGAGAGCCAGTGTTCCGTGTGAATCGGATTGGTCATCTGCGAAGAGGTTGCTGAGGTACATAAAAGGAACGAGAAATTATCAGTTGCGGCTAGCAGAAGATTTAAACCAACCATTAGCTGTTTACGCAGACGCCTACTGGGCCGGCGATACGAATAGCAGACGTTCAACGACTGGATTCGTGCGCTCGTTTGGTGAAGGAGCAGTTTCATGGGCGAGCCGTTGACAGCAAAGTGTTACGCTTTCAAGCATGGATGCAGAGTACGTAGCATAGAGTGAAGCCTGCCAGGAAACGTTATGGATGAGGAAGCTGCTCTGCGACTTCGGTGAAGTTCAGGATTCACCAACGATCATCAAGGAGGATAATCAAGAGTGCTTGAAACAAAAAGTTCGAGTCGTCGTTCTAAACACACAAGAGAGCGTTTCCCGAGCTCTGCAAAAGTTATCGTTCTGGGAGTACCGTTCTACAGACGCTATGCTCGTGGATCTTCTTACAAAGCCTCTGGGACCTGTGAAACATCAGAAGTTCTGCAGTATGATCGGGTTCCAAATGAAGACGTAAAAAGGCTGCTCATCGAGGAGGAGTGTTGGGGTACAATGTTCACCGGTTCACTATAGCAATCTTGGATATGCATTTGCCGTACCTATCGATATATACCTCATTACTCACGAGAGAAATAAATTTATATGTTTCGGTCCGATCGGTGTTCTTGTCAGAGCAAGTTCGTATGTCAATTTTAACCGTTTAGAGCATCCGTAGCGGTGCGCGACTAAACTATATTTGATCACCCTCACCATCACTTCAAACCGTATCGTATCGGAAGCGCAACTAAAAGCGGTTGCAAAAATTGTGGCGCGACTATCGGAAAGCATCGGGCGCTCAAATTTAGCAACGCGATAGTGGCGCACACCGTAATCTCAATTTACGCTATTATGACTACACGCAAAAAAAAACCGCAGTTGAAACTACCATTTCGAGGGTTAAAATGAAATTATGAACGTGTCATAATGTTGGGGCAATGCAGACGATTTCTTTAATGGAGGAAACCAGGTAATGCAAAAGTGAGGTTAAACGTCGTAGATAATGCTCTTGAAAAAAGGTTTTTCGAGCAGTTTAAGCAAAGTAATTGGTGATAAAGCTAGCAGAAAATCGTCGATAATGGTCACTTCCATACAGTTTGAAAAATAGCCAGAAAGTTATTACCGATTTCAGTTTTAGATACTACTATGTTTAATCTCACTTCAGCTTTACTTGGATTCAACCATACTTTATTGATACTTTTTATTAATGCCAAAAAAATCGGTATTATTTACCGTTTATCTTCCTTCAATACTATTACCCAAGGCTTTGTGCACAAATTACGTAACGCAAAAAAAACGGGATTTTGCACCCCCTCCCTCCCCTATGTAACAATAAGTAACACGTGACCAGACTCCCCCCCCCCCCTTTAATTACGTAACGTTCACGGACCTCCTCCCCCCTATTTCTCAATTGTTATAAAAACATCACAAAAACTGTTATTGTTGTTGCTTTTATGTTTAATTCTCATTTGATTCAAAATTGTAGTATCCAGACAACAGTTCAATCATTTTATTTGTGTAACTTAAAATTGATAAAGATTGCAAACATCAGTCCACTTATTTCATTAAAGTAACTTAGCCTCGGCTTTTTTTTGCACCGATATTTCACCATGGTCAATACCGTGTGAAAAATGGAAATACTCATGTTGGTGCATCAAATTTAACGCCACTTGATGGAAACAGTTCAAATTTATTTCCTATACTTTTTTAGGCTATGGTGAAATTTTTATTACGCTACCTAAATTTTTCACAGAAGTACGTATTTTAGAAATTGGTATGTCCAAAAATGACTTTTTTTACATGTGTTATCAAATCTTCAAATTTATTAACCATACGAACATGAAATTTTGTTCACATGAGGTTAATACATTAGTTATAGGGCTGTCAAAAATTCAGTCAAAAATGTTTATAATAGACAAAGTTACAGGAGTTTGAACGTGACGTTTTTTGGAAGCAAAATTTTGCTCGGCTTTTTTTGGCTACTGAGTATACTACTTTTTATTTTATTTGAATTTCCATAACATAATCTTTTGAAAAGTAAATAAAATTTATTATTATTTCAATGGTTTTAATATAAATAACAATATATTCATATATATTTTTTGTTACAATTCCACCGCTTAGGTCGAGTCAATGCAAAGGTGCATTGCTTCCAAAAATCTTATTTTTTGATTCTACAATAAGTGCTTTTTGTTTCCAATAGAAGCCTCCTTTGCAGCGCTTTGAGAAACAACAATTTTTATCGTTGGTTCAAAAATAAAATCGGTATAGTTTGAATGAATAAAAATTATGGATAAACCGTGAGTCAACAATAATATTTGTTATAGTTATACAGAACAATACATTTCTCATCGTGTAGATGTACCATTTATGGAAAATTGCGCCAATTGGGGATGCAAATCGTCATAAGATACATTTCGTTTAGTAGGTCATATTTAAATAGTACGTCTCCATTTATCGAAGCTTTAGAATTTGGTCTAAAATAAAAAGATAGACATAATTCATTTTCCCTAAAATTGGTTATTTTGTTACGTAACGATTTTAAAACCCCCCTCCCCCATATGTCACAATAAGTAACGGTTTCTCAACCCCCATCCCTCCCCTTCATGCGTTACGTAATTTGTGCACAAAGCCCAATATTAGGTAATTTGTGTTTACGCATAATTTAGGTATGTGCACTTTTAAGCGATTATCTTTACTTTTTAACGATCTTTAGGTATTCTCATTTTAGCGTGTGGAGCACTAGTTTAGCAGCGACCGATACAGAATACGGTAACAAAATATAGTAGCGACCGGTGTGAAATTGAGTGACTAAATTAAAATGACAGCTGCATGCGCTAGTATTTTAGTCGCCCAGATAGTTGCGCCCGATACGGATGCTCTATTGACAAACTTCATTAAAAATAAATGTTGTTTTTCATTTGTCTGTTTATTGAATCCAACTTTATTTATGGCATAGGGAATGTATCAATAAATGATCTTTTCCATTTTGATTCAGCTGTTAATTATTTATTTAAATTCAAACATAATAATGTGTTTTAATCAATTTTCAGTTTAAATCAATTGATTTTTTTGAATAAACGTGTCAATTTATATATTTATTTATAAATTCATCAATATTGTTAAAATCAAATAGATATTTATTGAACTATGCATTTATTAATTTATGAATTTATTTATTGATTTTATTTTTTATTGATCATTTCACCAGACAAACTTCTACTTCCTATTCCTAGAAGTAATAGGAATGTTATGTAAGATAATGCAGAAAAGTACTACTGCGTGGATGTTTTCAATTTAAAGTGAATTTCTCGTATCAGAAGCAACGAAACTACCCCATTTGAAAATATGCAACGACCATATACCTTAAATACAAAAAAAACTAATCTTTCATTCCATTGTCTGACCCCTCATCCCTCACCTCGTGCTGTCAATATTATGCTCCCAGCACAACTGCCAGCATCGGTGCTGCTCATAAACGTCACGACGCAATTTAAATCCATCCCGAAAGAACCAAACGGAGCATAACAAGAATTGTATCGTCTTCCAACGGTTGTCGATCGGCGCCAGTGAAAAATAGTGCAATTATTAAATGTGTGTGTCCTTTGCTGCAATATTAAAACCTATTTCATGTGCATGTTTTGGTACCGTTAAGTGCATGCAATGGCAGACGAAAGTTTCGACTTTAACATAACGAAATTCCTTGCCGAGCAGAAGCATTTGCTCGCGCAGGAACGAGAACGTTTCGCGGCGGAAAAGATACGGATTCTGGAACCGGAAAATGTGGGCTCCCCTGGCAAGGTTGAACATGCGGCCGACAGTCCCGGAGTCAAACATGCTAAAAACAATTTAAACTCCAAGCTGGTTTTGGTTGATAATCGTCCCGAGAAGGATTCGAGGACTCTGCCAGGTGGGAGTAGTTTCGATGGCGATAAGGAGAATCATTCGGATAATACCGGGCAGAAGAGTTTTGGTGAAGTGCTAGTTAACGGGGAAGAATGTCCCGCAGCGAGGCTGCTCAAGGCAAGTGTAAATGGTGATGGTTTGAAAATTGTGCATTTCGAAGAGCCTAAAAGCAAGACACACGCAGCTACCAAGGATGATGATAATGCACTATCATCACCGCATCTAGAGAAGAAGCAACAGGTAGGGATTGGGTGGTTTGTTTATTTTGTTATTTTTTCGGCGCGCCGACGCAGATCCTATCAACCGATAAGTGGAAATATGCAGTCGGAAAAAGATGATTAAAAGGCGGTCCCGAACCAAACGCGCTTTCTATTTATTTATTTTTTAGAGTTTTGAGGCATTGTATCTAAATCGCAATTAGATGGTAGATGGATTATTTATCTGGTCATAGGAAAAAAAAATGTGGACTTATCTGCAATTAGTTTTGCTCGGGTTTCCTCCGAAGGAACCTAGACAATTAGTTTTTTTTTCTGCTATGCACCTTTCGTCCTCACCTCAGAGGTCGCATATTTCCTTCCGATAATAATATTTTCGTCTTATGATTCCGTCCGTCGACTCGGGTTGTCGTCCTTTTTCCTAGCAGTGCTCGGCTAGTCTTTCGGTTACTTCCCGCGAGATCAGTTCGAAGCTTGTGCTAGTTGGTCGGTCAATTGCGCTCCTGATGGTTACATCAAAAAATTGATTGTCTTCACAGCCGTTGATAGTAAGTGTTGTCCCGAATCAATCGAAATCAATTAATTTATGTCTGCTGAGTCTATTGACGCGAGGATACATTATCCTCATCGCGTGACTGACTGCGGTGACAGCAGCGGCGGTGGGTAGGAGGAAGTACTTTTAAGCATTCGTGTTTTACGACGTCCTTCCGGCCATTCCGAGCGAGGTGTTACTTGTGTTTAACAGTGGTTTCTCCAGTTTGAGTGCTTTTACAGGATTATTTAACTTTCTTTTTGCCGTTGGTGAAAATGGAAATCATACCTTGTGTTGTAAACGAGGAAGAAACGGAAGGAAATGATATTATCACGTGATTAATTTGTTCAACATTTCCGAGAGTGATTTCGGCGGATACTCGGAGCGGATGTGGCAAGTAGAATGGATAAATAGGGTTCAATTGGGGAATTTCAGAGCAAAACTTTAAATGGTGGAGTAATCGTTGAGACGTTGAAATGGTCTTTTTAATGGTTTCTTAAGATTTTGACGTAGGACTACGTCTTTTTTCTATTCTGGGGTACAATTAAAAAAAAATCAAATTGTGACCGTCACGAAAAGTGGTCAGCTTTTGAGCGTTAATATCTCAGTCGTTTCTCCAAAGTTTTTCAAAAGATTTGCATCTATCGATCGGAAATATTGCTAAGCATCGATGAAGAGGACATTGTTGATTTCGGGCCACATGCTATTGAAAAATTCGTAAATGTTACGCCTAGTCTTAAAAAAGTATATTAATTCAAAGAATATTGCATTGTACTACAGTAAAAATGGCTTACATTTAGAAACGTAGTCCTTCATGATCATTTCGAACAACCCAGTGGATCGGTACCTTGTAGTTTTTTACGCTTCTAATGTAGCTCTCAACTTATAGCGAATTCGTTTTTGATCCAGTTTCGGGTATCAAAATTGGGTCGGCTTGTTGTGTGTTAAACGTCAGTGTTTATGGTTTTATTTGTTACTCGTATCGGATTGAGGTTTGTACTGACAATACGTTCGGGTATCACAGGTTGGAACTAGTTCCAACCTAGGTTCAAAAACGAATTCGATATTAGTATTTTTGATGCATGCAATACCTTTAAAGCACTCTTTGGCAACAAATCAATAAATTTTCTAGTTATTTTGTGACAATTGAATTTTGTGACATTTGTTTTATTTAACTTATAAAAAGTCTAGAAACTTCTTGCGTATGGCTCGGCTTATTCTAATAAACCTCGTCATTGAATATCTTGCCAATATCCTCCACAAAGATCATTATAATATTCTACAAATATTCCAAAAACTATGGTGCAGGATAACTATTGTTCCATTTTCCCGGCTATCAAGTTGCGTGACAGCTTGTCAAGGCATGATCCAAGTTCTTTCTTTTTTATCAAACAATACTACTGAGGCGCCCGAGCTTCAACACAGACTGTTTGCCAATGATTTTCCAGATAACTTTTTTCAGTCTCTTTCTAAAGTTTTGATGCAATCCGCTGTCTCAACATGTTTGCGCAAATATGCCTTTGTGAGAGCTCAAAAAGTTTTAATTGGTCTTACTTGGAGACAGTTTGGAGTATTCATCTCCTTGAGTACGAATTCGCCCCCCCCGCCCACCCCCCCCCCCCTTACCCCCCCCCAGCCCCCCCCCCCCCCCCCCCCCACCCCGTACAACATACATCGCACCCACCACGCACCCCACAAAAAACGAAAACTAATTATAAAATTATTATTATTTAAATTTTTTTTTTTATAATACACCTGTTGTTTTTTTGTCTTTCTCTCCTCCCTTTCTCTCCCCCCCCAAGCCCCCCCCCCCCCCCCCCACCACCCCCCCGCGCCCGTGACCTTTGTACTCTCCCGGGGCCGTTTGTTCCCCCGGAGCTCTTTATCCCCAATCGATATGGTCTCTTCTTCCCCAAAAAAATACCAAAGATTTTTTCTTTTCTCCACCCCCTCACGCCCTCCCTCGTTGGTGGAGAGAGCTTTTCGGCATCAAATCAAATAAAAAACATTTATTTATTTATTTATTTATTTATTTATTTAATCAACTTAGTTCATCGGACTTATTGTCTACATGATACAAACTTAAAACTAAATAAAACGAGCATTACGAATACGAGCCAAAAAGTGAGCTGAAGATTCCCCAAATTCAAACAATTCTTCGACAGTCGTAAACGCTCGCATCATAGCTGTTAGAGGTTCGTTGTTTCCAAACGCTGTTCGATGGAATCGGGGTTGGAGGAGAGTACCACTCCGTAATGCTCTCGGAGGAACTCGGATGTTCAGTTTAGAGAGAAGCCTCGAGCAGTCGACCTCTCCATTCAAAAGCTTAGCAACAAAAACCGCTTGTTGATTTTTCCGCCGGCGTTCCAAGGTATGCAATTGCAGCAGATTGCAGCGATCTGAATACGGCGGGAGATTTTGCGGATCACGCCATGGTAGATAACGCAATGCCATCCGGATAAACCTGCGCTGTATTGTTTCAATCCTCAAGCTCCAAGTCAATTGATGAGGAAGCCAGACCAAGGCGGCATTTTCTAGGATCGGTCGTACCAGTGAGCAATAGAGAGCTTTCAGGCAGTACGGGTCAGTGAAGTCTCTTGAGATTTTTGACACAAACCCTAGCTGGCGATTAGCCTTAGGGATCACAGCAGAGCGGTGGAGGTTAAACGATAATTTATGATCCAGTAGAACACCTAAATCGCTGAACTGGTCGGTTCTATGTAGAACGATGCCATTGATGGTATAGTCGTAAACAATCGGCTGCTTGATGCGGTAATACGACATTACCATACACTTTGGAATGCTGATCATAAGTTTATTCCGACGGCACCAATCAGTGAATCGATCCAATAATGCTTGAAGACGAGTACAATCCTCGGCAGTCCGTACCACAAAAAACAGCTTTAGATCATCAGCATACGCAAGCCTGCAGCCATCTCCTAGTAGAAGCAATACGTCGTTGAAGTATAGAACAAACAGCAGCGGTCCAAGGTTGCTACCCTGAGGAACACCTGACGAGTTCGTAAAAAAACAGGAAGTGCTTGTATCAAGTTTCACTCGCAGAGACCTGTCTGTTAAATAAGAGCATAGCCATGATGTCAATCTTTCCGATGTACCGAGTTTTGATAACTTCGCCAGCAGAATTTCGTGGTTGATTGTATCAAACACTTTTAGATCAGTATAGACGACGTCTACTTGTGCCCCTTTCTCCAATTGATCAAAACAGGTCGTGGTAAAATCTAGGAGATTGGTAGTAACCGAACGTCCAGGCATGAAACCATGTTGGTCGCCAGAGATGTAGCATTTGGTGCGCTCGAGAATGAAACCACTCACTATTATCTCAAACAATTTAGAGGCAGCTGACAGATTAGTGATTCCCCGATAGTTTTTAACGTCACGTTTGTCTACTTTCTTGTGTACCGGAACCATCAAAGATTCCTTCCAGACTGCGGGAAATTTCGATTCGGCAAAAGATTTATTGAAGATCCTGCAGAGCGGCTCGACAAGAGCTCCATTGGTGCGACAATACACTGAAGACGGAATACCATCTGGTCCAGGCGAGAATGTACATTTTATTTTCTTGATGGCATTATTTACCATCAAGGACGTTATTTCAAAAATATCCACGTCTACAAGGTTCGTAGGGACGTCTAGAACAGCGGAGTTAAGTTCACTTGGGTTAATACTTTTCGCAGCAAACACTGACGAATAATGAGTAGCAAAAATTTCACATTTTTCCTTCCTTATAGATGTTTCAACATCGTTCAAAAACACGCTAGCTGGCATAGTAGTATTTTTCCTCTTTGAATTTACATAGCTCCAAAAACTCTTGGGGTTTCGCCTTAAGTAAGTTTGTACCCGTAAAACGTAAGATTTGTAGAGTGACGAGTTAAGTTTACGGTACTCATTACATGCCAAGTGAAAACTACGCTTATTTGCCAGGGAACGGTATCGCCGGAGTTTACGCTGCGAAGCATTTCGTGTTCGTTTAAGTTTTCGTAGCAAACCAGAGCTCCATGGAGGAGAAACAGCGGGACGACGATATGGAACATTCGTGTCCATCCAATCATTCAGTACAGCGCACAACATTTCAGCCATTTCATCAGCACTCAGTCCATCAAAAAGAACATCCCAGTCAATGGCAGAAAGAAAATCCCAAAGAGCATCGAAGTCAATTTTGTGATAGTCTAACGCCAGCAAAACATTCTCATTCACACCAAGCAATAGTACAGCGTCATCAACTAAAGATGGTACACAGACAACCAGTGGCGGGTGATGAAGGTCAATTGGTAAGAGTGGTGAAACAGAACTCGAGATTTCAACTGGAAGATCCGTTGGGCTAAAGAACAAATCGAGAATGCGTCCTAGGTGATTGTGCACGAGATTTCTTTGATGCATGTTGAAGAAATCCATACCATCAATCAATATCGTGCTAGCTCTCGATGAAGATATAGTGTTCACGGGTTGAGTCTTGCAATCAGAATAATTCCAGGTCACTCCAGGCTGATTATAGTCACCGCATACCAGCAGACAATCGTTGTCAGAGCCTCTGTTAACAAGCTCATGAATCGACTCAATATGCCCGGTCAATATACTGGGATCCTTACTTTTGTTTGGAGGAACATAAATGGGAACATGGGTGCAATTAGCTTCGGGTGTACAAACACTTTCTGTTTGGAATGATGAGTCGTTTTAGAAGCGTTTAAATCACGGAATGTTTGGTGCAACATTTAACACATTTCAGCGCGATCTATATCTCTGACCGATCCATCGTAGAACTCGCCAGGAATTCTGAGCGCTTGTCCGTACACAAGGTCCGCAGTCGAGCATTTCAGATCTTCACGGAATGCTGTTCGAAGTCCTAGTAGCACCAGAGGTAAGCGATCGGGCCAGTGCGCAGCATTTGTACACACCAGTGCGGCCTTTAGAGTGCGATGGAACCGCTCAACGATTCCGTTCGCTTGTGGGTGGTAGGCGGTTGTGTGAATGTGGTGCACACCCAAAGCCTCGTAAGCTCCGGGAACAGATCCGATTCAAATTGACGTTCTTGATCAGTTGTTACTGTTTCTGGGGTCCCAAAACGTGCTATCCATCCGGAGTACAAAGCCATAGCAACCGTTGGAGCCGTCATGTCGCTGAGTGGAATTGCTTACGGCCAGCGCGTAAAGCGATCGATGATTGCCAACAGGTAGCGACATCCCTTCGAAGGCTGCAGTTGGCCAACGAGATCAATGTGGATATTCCGAGATCGAGCCTTGGGTATATCGAATCTTGAGAGCGGTGCTACTGTGTGTCGGTTGATTTTTGAGCGTTGGCACTCTTGGCATGTCTTCACGAATTGATTAATGTCCTTGTTCATGGAGGGCCAGACGAACCGATCGGCAATGAGTCGTCTGGTGGCACGGGCTCCTGGATGGGCCATTCCGTGAAATTGTGCCATAACTGTAGTTCGATGACGTTCTGAAAGATAAGGACGGATGCAATTATCAACCGAGACATCACAGTAAATGGGCCTCAAAATATTCGGAAATCGGCACAGTTCCAGTTTGAGGGAGGTTGTTCCCGACGAAAGCAATTTTTTCAACTGCAGGTCATCTGTTTGGTCCTTTGCAATCGCGTTAAAATCCACACCCGCTACAATTGCGTTTACCCTCGATAAAGCATCAGCTACTATATTGTCTTTGCCGCTGATATGTTGGATATCAGTAGTGAACTCCGCCACGTATCGAAGGTACCGTTCCTCGTGAGGCAAACGACTACTAGGGTCGGTTGTTAGGGCATAGGTGAGCGGAAGATGGTCGGTGAAAATCGTGAACTGTCGGCCTTCAAGGTAGTGCCTAAAGTAACCTACCGCCAACTTCTTTGCCGTTAGCTCTCTCCCGAACGTGGAATAATTTTGTTGGCTTGCGGAAAACTTCTGAGAGAAGAAGCCAAGTGGTTTCCACTCGTTGTCAGTAACTTGCTGAAGAACAGCTCCAGCGGCAAAATTAGAAGCGTCCACCATCAATGCTAATGGCTTTGCGGCATCGGGGTAAAACAGGAATAAGCTTCCGAAGGACTTCTTGAGGTTCCACTGCGTGCGGAATGAATCGCTTGTACACATTTATCAATGCAAGGAAGCGTCGCAGATCTTTGACCGTCGTTGGCACAGCAAAATTCATCACAGCATCAACTCGTGATGGTAACGGACGAATACCGTCCTTGTTGACGAGATACCCAAGAAATTCGACCTCCTGCGCAAAAAATTCTCTTCATTCGACGAAGCGACACAAATGTCGTCAATGAAAACAACAACAAATTCTAAATCTCCAAAGAGCTGGTTCATGAACCGCTGGAACGTTTGACTTGCATTGCAGAGTCCAAACGGCATGCGAAGGAACTCAAACAAGCCAAAGGGCGTTATGACTGCTGTCTTCGGAACGTCCGCACGCTCAACTGGGATGTTATAGTAAGCCCTGACCAATTCTAGAGTAGAGAAGACTGTCTTACCTCGAAATCTGTTGAGCAGATCGTGGACATGAGGAACCGGGTATCTGTCAGGAACGGTGGCCTTGTTTAGATGACAGTAATCTCCAACAAATCGCCATGCACCGTTTTTCTTGGGAACGCAGTGGAGAGGGCTGGCCCAGCTGCTGCTGGACGGTCGACAAATTCCCATTTCGCACATGGCCTGAAACTCTTCTTGCGCGGCTTTTTCTCGTTCCGGATGCATTCGACGAACCTTGGATGCAACCGGTGGACCGTTTGTAACGATATGGTGAGTCACATCGTGCTTCACTTCCTGCCGAATCGATGATGGAACTAAAATCTCTCGATAATCTTCCAAGAGGTCACGATATGGGTGCTCAAAATTTACCGCCTTGACACCGTGGATGACTGCTGAAGATAGATTGCCGACAGTTCGAAGTTTGGTCGTTCCATCAATGAGCTGCCGGTGTTTCAAATCGACGAGCAATCCAAAATGCACATGGAGATCTGCACCGATGATAGCTCCGCTTACATCGGCCACGATGAAACGCCACGTGAAGCGGCGTCGGAGTCCGAGGTCAACTGAACAAAATTTGCTGGCGAAAGTGTTGATTTTCGTCCCGTTAGCAGCATGCAACGAGAAAGGAATGGTTCCTCTTTGTTTGCCGCTTCTCGTTGCAGGAATTATTGAAACGTCCGAGCCCGTGTCGATGAGGAATCTGGTACCGCTGGTTCTGTCGAATATAACAAGACGTCGACTTTCAAAACCACCGCCCACCTGTGCCGACTCAGGAAGGCGCGAATCTAGTTTTTTGAGCGATTGAAGCTGCAGGGCGCTCGGCAGTGCTCAGCTCGATCACCATATTTACGGTGGTACCAACAAATTGTTTCTTCTCCTGCGGCGCCTGGTCTGGATGACGAACGGCTTTGGGTTTGACTGGGTCTGGTATTTAGCCGAAGAATTTCGGCCGTCAAAGCTTCTATTTCTCCCTTCAGGCTGCTGTAATCCAGCGATGATGATCCGGATCCAGGTGTCGATGCAGAATAGCTGGCAACGTTAGAAGCAGAAGAGTCTGAGTGCTGAGACTGCCATCGCTAATGGACAAAATTGCCCGCGCGTGGCTCGGTATGCGCTGTAGGAAAAGAGTTGTCATGATGCTTTCATCCACGTTCAGACCGGTAGCGATTTCCTGCATACGGGCGAGAAGGTTTGAGGGCCTGAGATCGCCCAAATCGCTTGATCCCAGCGGCTGCTCAATGCGAGCTTGTGGCGACAATGCAAACCGAGCGATGAGCCGGTCTTTGACTGCTTGGTACTTATCGGTTGCCGGCGGTGTATTTACCAGATCCGAAATGTGGCAAATGACACTCTGGTCGATCCTGGCGACGATATGCCAGAACTTGGTTTCATCCTGCGTTATCCAGGCCAGGTGAAACTGAGCTGCCGCCTGGGCGAACCACATGTTCGGATCATTTTTCCAGAAATCGGACAGCTTCACAGAAACGGCAGCTGCCTGCTCAGCTCCAGCAGCTGGAACGTCGTCAGGCATTTTGAGGTTAGAAGTAGCGCGACGCAAAACTTTTCGAGATCGAAATGTTCGTGATATTCCCGGAACGTATCGGAGCGGAAATCACGTCAGGGTCACCAAATGTGGGAACCGAACACGGAATCGATCGAAAGACAACGCGTTTAATATAAAAATGAAACTTATTTATTGCTCTTCAAAATACACGTGTGTATTTTGGGAAAATGCGCCGCCACAGCATTCCACTCTCACAAATTGCTTGTCAAACCATTGCTTTTTTACCAAATTTTTCGGTAAAAATTGACATACCGGTATCGTCAATAGTTAGATCAGCACAGAACGTATAGAATTGGTCACCCGGAAGCGACTTATAATCAAATTTCACGTAGGATTCATCATCCATAATTACGCATGCCGGCTTTCCACACAGCAGTTTATCGTATAATTTGGTTTGACAGATACTGCTTGTTTTTCACTTCGTTTTGGCTTCTTTTGCTTCTTGAAAGTCCTTAGACCATTTCGTGCCTTGGCCCGGTCGACATTACTCTTCGAAGTTCCCAGCTTTTTGGCCACATCTCGAACGGAATTACCGGTTTTACGAGTGCGTGATTTTCCTGTCCATGTTTTGGTCCACAGGGATCGGTTTACGTCAAGATTTTTTCTTGTGTAGACACAGACTTTCGGAAGCTGCATATAGCAACTCAGATTTGGGTGGAGTCTGTTTTAGACTGTAATTGCATGTTAGTGGCATTAACGGTAGTTATATTTGTTCATGTCGTCCTTTTAATAATTTGTTTGACCGTATTGAACTGGTGGTGCAACTACTTTTTGTTTGTTAGTGTGCTAAGTAAACGTAAATTTAATTTTAATTTTTTGACCTGGATGTAGTTAAATTTTGTGTACTAACAATGTATAATTGTGGAGTTTAATTGTTCAAAACTTATTCACGTTAAACTATTATTTGTTACGCGTGGTATCAATTCAATGTTTTTTAGTATAACAAATCATCGTTCTTTTCCTTCTTCTACTTCTCATATTTCCTACATCTGTCACCTGTCATTTCGACCGATTAAAACCCGTTCGAGTAGTTGTGCCCGATTAACGTTCAGCTATGTTTTTGCAAAGTGGGCTTATTCAACCGCCTCTCCTAGGCTAAATGCCCGCACCTTGGACTTAACGCTACCCATCAAATCCTGTGAAGCACTTACGCCATCTTTCTTACACACTTTCATCCACTCTTTCTGCAAATCCTTGTCGTTTTTGAAGACCTTCCATGTTTTCCGGAGCTTGCCCTTCATAATCGCCCCGAATGTTTCTATTGGGCAAAGTTCTGGCGCCTTTGGTTGGATTTGCCTCCTTCGGCACAAAAACAACATCGTTCGCTTCGTACTACTTATCACCGGTTTCGCGTAATGGCACGATGCCAGATCCAGCCAAAACAGAGGGAGCAGGCGCTTCTGGAGGCATTCTTCTTTATATATTTGTCCGTTGATGGTGTCGGTCGTTATGTACAGCTTGCTGAATTAGCCGCACCCACAGTTCGCCAGCCGCACCAAGTACTTCTTGGCAAATATATCGACCTTCTTCTCTCGGAACTTCTCCTGTATATCCAGGCGGGACTTGCCGGCTCGGTTAGGCGCCTTCCTTGAAGACATGAACCGCTCCATGCAGGACAAACCAGACGGAAGAATTGACCATCTTGTCCACGTCCCGAATCGAATGGTTCGGATTGCGCTTGAAATAATCCCTCGCCTTTCTTGCGTTCACGGGGTCGGTCGTCTTCGCTTTTCTTCCGCTGCCAGCTCGCCGCTGGGTCGTCTGGGTCTCTTTGAAGAATTTTACCACATGGGACACGGTCGAATTGTCGATCCTCAACTGTTTCGCGATCCACTTGTGGAACTGGCCTGGATTTTCCACGACCGCGCCCATGATTTTTTGTCGAAGCACTTCTTGCTTGGAAGCCACCAGGGATGCCAGATAGTTTTTCGAGATGTCTGTACTGCCGGTGGAAGCATAACTGTCCCATATGACATTTGGATATTTTTGATTTTTTTATGCCAACCACAACACTTTGATATGTACTTTCAAAATATAATTCAAACAGCTGTTGTTAATTCTAGAAAAATCGTAAATACGGTGAGTGATTTTATTCCACCTGAAATATGGACGCATAATTGTCCTACTAGGAGCAATTTTTGTTCTAGTGGGACAAATATGCGTCCAATTTTCAAGTGGGACAAATCGACTATGCATTTTTCCGAAATTGATTACACTAGTTTACAGCATTTATGAACTCGGTAAGCTGATCATCATTTCTCAAGGGCGAACACGAAATTATTGCGACACCGAAAATGTCATGCCAATTTTTTTATAATGTTTAGAGTCAAACCAAAATTTTAGGGTAGTTTTATACATATATTTACTTCAAAAATCAAAAGAAAAGTTAATCGATGGAGCCTTGAGTGTAAAATTGAACGCATTTTCGCTTGATGCCCTCCATCAAAGTCTTTACAGTGTCATCCGGTACCAGTTTCTCAGTTTTTTTTTCCATTTTCTTAACATGTCCTTCTCGTCTTTGACTGTCTTCTTGCTCTTCCAAAGTTCCCGCTTCATCATTGCCCAGTACTGCTCCACCGGGCGCAGCTCCGGACAGTTTGGCGGATTCATGTCCTTTGGAACAAAATGGACAGAATTGGCCTCATACCACTCCAGGACACTTTTAGAATAGTGGCATGATGCCAAATCTGGCCAAAATAGCGGAGCTTCGTCGTGCTGCTGCAAGAACGGCAAAAGGCGCTTCTCGAGGCACTCAGATTTGTAGATCTCGCCATTTACTGTGCCCTTTGTCACGAAAGGCTCACTCCTCAGTCCGCAAGAGCAGATGGCCTGCCAAATGAGATATTTGGAGGCGAACTTCGACATTTTCTTCTTCTTAAATTTGTCGTCCACATAGAACTTGCTCTTGCCGGTGAAAAACTCCAACCCCGGAATTTGCTTAAAATCGGCTTTTATATACGTTTCGTCGTCCATCACACAGCAGCCATATTTTGTCAGCATCTTCTCGTAGAGCTTCCGTGCCCGAGTTTTAGCCGTCGATTGTTGCCGCTCATCGCGGTTTGGGAAGTTCTGTACCTTGTATGTATGTAGTCCAGCTCTCTTCTTTGCATTCTGGACGTAGCTCTGCGACATGCCGATCTTTTTAGCCAAATCACGGCTTGAGACGTTGGGATTTGCTTTAATCATCCGCTTCACCTTTCCCTCCGTCTTTTTGTTCTCCGGTCCCGGTTTTCTTCCAGCTCCTTTGCCGTGGTCCAACGTCAACCGCTCCTGGAACCGCTTCAACACTCTGGAGACGGTTGAATGGTGAATGTTCAACATTTTTCCCAACTGCCGGTGCGACAGGTCAGGAAATTCCAGGTGTTTGGAAAGAATTTGTTCTCTCGACTCGCGTTGGTTCACCTCCATTTTCGTTGAATCGAAAAACATGACTTCGAGTTTGACAGCATGTAAACAATACACATCAATGAGAAAGTGTGCAAAATTTGGTTGATTTTTACCCAATGGTAAAAAAGTTATGCCCTGTTGAATGTGTCGCAATAATTTCGTGTTCGCCCTTTAATGTGAAATTTTATGCAGAATTAAAAAATGCCGTCAAAAAAAATTTAAGTAAAACAGTTTTTGGAATATGGATAAAAGTTGATTTTTTAATAAATGAACAAAAACACATTTACTTAAAATGGAATATCTCCAACGCGTGTGATCCAATTTCAAATATTTTGTCATCAAATGAAGCATAACTAAATTTAACACTGATCTTCTGAACATTGCAATATTCTAGGAGTAATAGATTCGACGCTATTTAAAAGTATATATAATTTTTTGCGATTTTTTTTGGAGATTTGTAAAAAAAATTGTGCAAACATATGATTAATACCAACATAACGACAACAAAAAATATTACATGTTTAGCTTAAAGCCAAAGAAAAAACGAAGAAAATAAGGGCTCAATGGTGAAAATCGGTTGAAAAATGACGAAGTTACACAGACAATTCCAAAGAAATACGCCCGTCTCTCTCTCTCTCTCTCTCACACACACACACACACACACACACACACACACACACACACACACACACACACACACACACACACACACACACACAAGATTTGGTTTACCTACTGTTCTCTTGTTTGGTAAGATATTCTGGCACCTAATTTTAATAGCTATTGGTAACCCTTCAAAACAAAACAAATTGTGACAGTTCGTTGTTCAGTTATCGTAGTGAGAAAAATGTGCGCTGCAAAACGGGAATTCAAATGCAAAAATGATCCACTAAAGTTTTGTTATGCCTGTGGCGTCTACATTTTTACGACACCGGTTTAATTCACTGCTTCTCTTCAATCTGCGTTCCGTTTTTATTTTGAAATTTGTCCGGAGAATCTGGATAAACCATGGGTGCCTAACGTTCTGTGTTGGCAAGAGGGAAGCTACCAGCTAGGTAAGAGTTTATCTGCTCGATCAGATACCGCCTTCCAAACATGCCCTACGCTTAATTTCAACTACTTCTATTCAATTTCACAACCTGCCGTGCTCTTACGGACCTATCAATGCTTTCTCTTCACATCTTTGGTTCTTGCAGAAAATTGCTGTCCACTCCTAGAGGTGCATATTGATAAGAATGATATTTCCGATTTTTCAAACATCATATTAGTTCATGATCTTACCGAAGAGATGGCGCTGCAGTCTATCGTTGTCAAATGAAGCTCTAGAGAGTTGCCATCTTCGGCAAAGATTCTCATTGTGACATTTTTCATTGTTCTCTAGAGCTTCATTTGGTAAAGATAGGCTGCAGCGCCATATCTGTGGTACGATCTGGAACCAATGTGATTATTTCAAATGTCTTCATTTTACATTTTCCAAAACTTGGCTGAAAACGGCAACTCTCTAAAGCTTCATTTGACAAAGATTGATTGCATCTCTGCGGCAAAATGTGGAACTTATCTGATAATGTCAAATGATTACATTTTATATTCCAAACAACTTTGCCCAAGACGGCAACCATCTAAAGCTTCATTTGGCAAAGATAGACAAATATGGTAATATCAGAAGACATTTCTGTTAACACAGCCAAACTTAAAGAAAATTTTTTTTTTCTGCCTTCCCTTTGTAGCAGACTCCCGGGGGACAATGTTACCGGAACCATTTTTTTTTTGTTGGTCTTTCAATGCATTTTTGAGACCAGAACCTTTCAAATGTGATGTGATGTGATAAGAACCCACCGTCAGTGCAAGGATTACCTATGTCTGCAGGACTATCTTCAGCCGGTTGCCCCGAGAAATTAGCTTACGTGATGGCTTGCTGTAGCCAGTTGATCTCAATGAGGACCTTCGGAAGACTACGGCCAGAAGGCCGCGTGTCTTCACATGACAAAAGACTGGCGACTCCACGAACTCTTGTCCCCTAAACAAATCCTTCGACTGCCTTGGAGTGATCGAAGCGCACGCACATTGGCACAATTCTGAAAAAAGACGGTCAAAAACATTTTCACCCTTTTGTCATCATTTTATCGACTAGGTGTCTTCAGAAGGGTTGCTCAAAATGTTATTCCGCATCTTTTAAAATAACACGCCTAACCTTTCATAAGGGCTTAACTACACTTACAAATTCTAACTTTTTCCAGCTACGAGATAACGGGTTATTGTCCTCCACAAAGTTGTAGAGCAAGTAATTTTAAGAAGTGTTGCTGGAGACACTAAGTTTCTAAAGCCTAACGTTAAAGAGATATAATTGGTTTTCTTGCAGCACTACCTTAAAACCGTTTTTTTTTAAATAAATAAGTACTTATTTCAAATTTGAAGATTTCAATATGTTCTAAGAAATTGTAGGAATTATTGAAATACACATTTTTGCTGAACATACCAATGCTCTCTGGTGACCACATTTTGATACATGGTGATTCAAGTATCTGTGTGACGTCATAATCAACCGTCTCAAAAAGGGTGGGCGGGTCCTGGCGGGGTCTTAAACAGATTGTATTTGAAAGATTATCTTATGAACTAGTATTCCTGAAATTTTCAGTGTTGAGTACCAAAGGGTACCTGGTTAATTCTTAATACAAAATAGTTTAGTAGAAGAAGAAAAATATGCTGAGAAGTGTAATATTATCTATTTGACAAACGGGCGTTATAGAATCCGTTATACAAACTTATATCACTTCTGTCTTCAAAATCATCACTTGAAAATTCATTACTTGAATTCAAAATCAATTTTTGGGCCATTTCTCTCATTTTCCTTTTTTTTAACAGGTTTTCGCATCAATGAAATCAATGGATCCGAAGTTACAAATAGTCGTTTGAATATGTCCCTATTTGTAGTCATCCTGTTTAAAAATTAAACGTACTGTCTTTACTCTTCGGACGAACTTCCAATTGGTGGTACAGCTTGCTTTATTATTTCGGCTCCATGAATCAGTACTCTGAATGAATAGTACTTCTGAGACCCTTCTCACACCCCCCGAAATGCTACGTAATTTAAAGACTGTATTCGATGAAATTTGGACACACGCAATTGTTCGTAACTTTTTAACGTGTGGGTAAAAATTATTGAAATTTTAACTGAATGTATTTCATTGTGTTGTGTCAATTGTGTAATGAGTTTCGTGAAAATCTGTCGAGTGATTTCAGTGATGGCTTCGAATGAAGAAATAGTGCGCCAACAAATTTTGGGCACTCACTTCAAAAACCCAAACGCTTCTCATTGGAAAACAGCTCGGAATCGCACATTCAATCGTATCTCATGTGATCAAAACGTTCAAGGACCGTAAGACAACCAAGCGAAAAAATGGTAGTGGCAAAAAACGTGGCACATCAAATCCGGAGAAGGCCAGGATGGTATTGAACCAATTTAAGCGTTATCCCAACATTTCGATCAGGGATGTTGCGAAAAAGGCGAAAATTTCAGTTCGTTTTGTGCAGAAAACAATGAAACGTTCTGGATTACATGTGTATAAGGTCCAGAAGGCACCGAACCGGAGCGATAAACAGAACTCGGTGGCCAAAATTCGTGCAAGAAAACTGTACAGGGAGTGGCTCACAAAACCGTTCTGCATTGTGATGGACGATGAGACCTACATTAAAGCCGACACCAAACAAATGCCAGGACAGGAACACTACGTCGCTACCTCTAAGTTGGCCGTTCCGGAGAGTGTACGGAAGAAGAAACTGTCGAAATTCGCCAAAAAATTCCTTGTCTGGCAAGCGATCTGCGGATGTGGCAAAATGAGTCAGCCCTTCATCACCTCTGGGACCGTCAACGGACAAATCTACAAGGACGAATGCCTCCAAAAACGACTTCTGCCCTTCTTGAGATCTCACGATGGCCCGACACTGTTTTGGCCGGATTTGGCATCTTGCCACTATGCCCGGCCCGTCTTAGACTGGTACAAAGATAATAATGTAGTTTTTGTACCAAAAGACGTCAACCCTCCAAAAACTCCGGAACTTCACCCAATTGAAAAATTTTGGGCAATCATGAAGGCAAAGCTCGTTAAAACTCCAAAACTGATAGAAAATGAACTTGAACTAAAGAAAGTGTGGTTAAAAGTAAGTAAGCAAGTCGGTCCTATCATTGCCCAAAATTTGATGAAAGGGGTCAAGGCAAAGGTGCGGGCATTTGGGTTGGGTTCAATAAACCAATGATGCCAAAACTTAACCATTTAGTAGTACTTTATTTCCAGAAAGTTTGAAAAGAATCGGGCTCAAGGAAAATTTTTGGTGACCTACACAGGAGGTCGTGGAGAAAAAAATCGCTTGATTACGTCGCTTCTTTACAAAAAAAAAACCCCATAAAAGTGACACTGCGTCGCAGTATTATTCATTTTTGCAAATGGGGGTATCACTTAGTTAATTTTTACTGTATTTATACAACAAATGTATAAAAGATTCAAAAAAATACTAACATTTGGAAACCACTTTTAAGTCACTATTTGGTCACTATTTTTATTATTTTAGTCACTAAAGTCAATATTATTTATCCATAAATCCGCTACCAGCCCTGACTTAGTGTCTTCAGCAACTTTTCTTAAAATTACCTGCTCTACAACTTTGTTGAAGACAATAATCCGTTATCTCGTAGCTGGAAAAAGTTAGAATTTGAAAGTGTAGTTAAGCCCTTGTGAAAGGTTAGGCGTGTTTTTTTTTTCAAAAAATGCGGAATAACATTTTGAGCAACTCTTCTGAAGACACCTAGTCGATAAAATGATGACAAAGGGTTGATAATGTTTTTGACCTTCTTTATTCAGAATTGTGCCAATTTGGCACGGTTTGAAGATTTCTGAAATAAATGGCTTATCTTATCACAATGCGTTTCGTGTACTATAAAGGGCCAAAAACTATTGTTACTGGCTGTCTACATTCCACCAGATCGTAGCCAGGATGTATCAACTATTGATGCACACATCGCTTCCGCTCAAGAGCTTTGTAACAAAGCTTCGTCCAATGATTTGGTTCTGGTTTGTGGAGATTACAACCAACCACGACTATTTTGGACGAGAGGAGATGATGGGCTTCGCTATGACAACTCTTTTCCACTGCCTACCGCAGCTGCTAGCCTGGTCGATGGTTTCGACTTTCTAAACATGTCTCAAGCTAATCAAAATCGCAATTATCTGGATAGAGTGCTTGACCTGGAGTACTTTCCTACTGCGAATGTTATCAACGTATCAACAGCTGTTGTCCCTTTGCTGACCGTTGATCCTAACCATCCTCCATTGGATATTTCCGTGCCTATTCCTCGCATGCAAGCTACTGTTCCTAGACGATGTGAAGCAAGACCTTTGAACTACCGCCGACTTGATTATGATTCACTAACTGAATTTCTGTCCAATACGGACTGGACAGAACTGCTCAATATACAGTATGTTGACGATATGACAGAGCGCTTCTGTGACATCTTGTGCAGATGGCTCAATGAAAACCTCCCTAGGATTCGGTCACCTGTTAAGCCACCATGGAGCAACCCAGAATTGCGCAGGTTGAAACGTGAGCGAAATGCTAAACAGAGGTTACTTCGGAAGCAACGTTCCGTAACTAATCAACAGGCCTTCAAGTGACGCATACCGTCTAGTGAATGCTAGTCTGTATAAATCACATGTTATGCGTGTACAATTTGGCTTGCGTAGAGACCCAAAAAGTTTCTGGAGTTTTGTGAATTCTAAGAAGCGATGCTCTTCCATACCGTCAAATGTATGTCTAGACGAATCAGAATCATCTTCAGCTGAAGAATCATGCGAACTGTTTGCCAAGCATTTCACGTCTGTGTTCTTCGCTGGGCTCACATCTCAACAAGAAGCTGAAGAGGCAGCTTCCAATTTACCTGCTGATGTATTTGACCTGTTATCTTATGTCGCTGTGCTGCCCCCTTGGCGACTCCTCTTGGTCACATCTTCAACAAATCGTTTGAGCAACAAAAGTTCCCCGCTGTGTGAAAACAATCTTTTATGTTCCCCGTGTTCAAGAAAGGAGATAAAAGAAATGTGAAGAACTACAGAGGAATTACCAGTCTATCTGCGGGATCGAAGCTATTCGAAATAGTCGTTAGTAATGTGATTCTTGGCTGTACCAAACAATACATTTCAGGCAATCAACATGGATTTATGCCAGGCCGCTCTGTAACAACGAACCTTCTTGACTTCACTAGTACCTGTATTACGCAGATTGAAGCTAAAACTCAAGTTGATGCCATATATACGGACTTGAAGGCCGCTTTTGACGTCATTGATCACAGAATACTTCTGAGCAAACTATCCCGTCTAGGTGCATCAAAGCGACTTGTGGTATGGCTGGAAAGCTACTTGACGGGTCGTGTTTTGAGCGTAAAGCTTGGTTCAGCTGTTTCCAGTGCGTTTAATAATAATTCAGGCGTTCCACAAGGCAGTAATCTGGGGCCCTTGCTATTTGCGCTGTTCTTCAACGATGCTGCTTTGTTGCTAGGATCGAACTACGTACTCAAATACGCAGACGATTAAAAAATCTACCTGGTGGTGAGGTCTGTTGATGACTGCTACCGGCTTCAGGAGCTTCTAGATATGTTTTCCACCTGGTGTAATATGAATAAACTCGTGATAAGCATTACTAAATGTGTTGCCATCACGTTCCACCGATCAACGCGTCCTATCACTTTTAACTACCAGATTGATGGTCATCGAGCGCGTTGATCAGGTCAGTGATTTGGGTGTGATACTGGACGAAAACTTTACATTCAATCAGCACATCAGCACCATCATCACGACAATTGGGATTCATCACTAAAATCTCCCGTGATTTCACCGATCCTCACTGCCGCAAAGCACTCTACTGTGCACTTGTTTGACCGGTTCTTGAAAATGCTGCGGTAATTTGGACTCCGTATCAACTGTCATGTGAACTCAGAATTGAACGTGTTCAACGTAGATTCATACGCATTGCACTCAGAAGCCTACCCTGGCGTAATCCTCAAGATCTCCCTCCGTATCCTAAAAGATGCCGGCTTCTAGGACTCGACACGCTGCACCGTCGCCGAAATATTCAACAAGCTACCCTTATTGCAAAGATAGTGAACGGTGAAATCGACGCACCTGCACTTCTGTCTTGCATTGACTTTAGAGTGGGAAGACAACTTAGATCGTCATCTCTACTGCTGACCAGATTCCTTCGGACTTCTTACGGTTTTAATGAGCCACTGACATCATGTGTTCGTACCTTTTCGTTGGTTGACGACCTCTTCGACTTAGGAGAATCTTCTAGCTTTTATAAAAAAAAAAAATGCCCGCCACCACCCCAAAACTAGCCCCCACAACATTTTTTATATTCATTTAAACAACACTCCGAGAAAATAAAAAAAAAAAAAAAAAAAAAAAACAAAAAAAAAAAATCAAAAAAACCCATAATCCTTATAAGCACATGTCAGTATTTTTATAAATATAGTAATACTAAGAAGGTAACTTCAGAGGTTTTCTTCTCCTGTGTAGTGGCGGACCCACGTATAGTCAAAACAATACCTGGAAAAAAATATCTACTACCAGGTCCTGTCTTGGATCAATGAGATAGATGTTAACATTCACCTCATTGGGCCTGGATCGATTCCCTTACCCGCCTATAATGTTGGCTGATTTCGTAATGCACTGGTTTCAAATCATTGCTAATTTGCACATGATAAAAAGTGCGAAGATTTCTATCGCCATTTGGGTGGGAGCACTTAAGAAGGCCTTTGCGTTGGATGTATTGGGAACTTCGCTGCACTTGCTAGTGGGTTTATTTGCGCACGCAGAGAAAAGTAAATCAAAAAATTTGAATTCACTTGCGCCCTCGACCACTGCCATGTATATTACAGCTTATAGTGTATGTGTGTACCATTATTTGAATAATTTGAAAAAATCTGTTAGAATTTTAAAAAAAAAGCTGAAAAACGGGATGGAATAAATATTTGTATGTAATTAACTTACTCGATTTATCAATATAAAAATTTGAAAAGTACTTAAGACAGTATACGTTTCAGTTTTTCCAGCTATGTATGTGGTTATTTTTACAATAATTGTTATTTTTTCATACAATTTAAGACATTTTTATTGATTACTTACGTATTCTTATTCAAAACAAAATAATTTTGAATATTACGTAAGTACGTATTCTAACGTATTGTTAGTTGAAAAAAAATATTATTATTTGTTGCGTATGAATCGAAGAACTGCTTGAAGTTTTGTTGAAAGTACCTTGTTTTCCCAATGAACATCCAACACAACACTTTGACAGTGACTCCAAATGCATCCTTACTTGGTGTGAAAAGATCCGAATCAGCCCTTGAACGTTTTGAAAGGCCGTGTCTTTTTAATCAAAACCCACTATCACACGTAGTGAGTGGCCCCAACGACGTCCATGCTGCTGTTTATTTGAAACACTTTATTTGAAACACTTTGACAGCCCAACGAGCAGTCACCGTCACAATGTGTGAATGACGGCATCCTTGCTGTTGGTTTAAATCTGACCAAATCAGCTTTCGGTCATTTTTAGTTGTCTTATCTTCGCAATCAAGCTCCACCATCACACTTTGAGAGCGGTATCAGCGGCATCCTTGCTGTGCGAATCGGTTCAGATCGACTCTTCAGCATGGTTGGAGGTAGCCTTGTCTTCATACTTAGTACGCTTAGTGAATGGCTACAAATGGCATCCTTGCCGTTGGTTTGAATCGATTCGATTAGGCTGTTAAGCATAGTTAAGAGTCTTGTTTTGCATATGAAGTAAGCCATCATGACATTTTATGAGTGGCCCCGCTGGCATCCTTATTGTGGGTTTAAATCGGTACTGATGTAAAAATAAATATCTGTGCATCTGCTTAAAACCAACTAGATGCTAGTAGTATTAACAGTTATTAAACGTGTTGTCAATCTGGACAGTTAAATTCAGATTATTTGATTAGATTAGATTTGATTTCGTTAGATTAGGTCAGACTAGATCCCAATTTGTCTTCTAGGCTTTAGAATAACATCGTCACGAGAAGAACAAAATCAACCTCAGATCTATCAATCTTGGATAAATAATTTAAACCATGCCTATTCAAACAATTACAGCTTCCACAGCAGATAAATAACATTCCTTCAGCTTTTTCCGGCTCAACCAGCATTTATCATCATTTATATTGTATTGGACTATTTATTTAAATTTATTATTGAGAAGCAAGAAACCAAAAATTGCCAGCATGTAAATGAAATTTGTTTTGGTGGCACTTGCAATGCGATGATAACTCATTGGTAGTCAGTAAACATATTTTTATTGAAACAGACTTCTTGCTTCTCTCGGATTATTTCGCGAATGCATTATTTTGAATTTTATATTATGTTTCAAAAATTGCTACCTTAATATACTGCTTATTCTATGACCTTCAAACTCATTATCATAATATTCACTGCTGAATCTCAGAAACAAATGAGCTACAAGGACAGTTTAGTGTAATAATGAGACGTGAAATTATATCTTCAATAATGGAAAAAATCTGTTCGGTAAATCTTTGTTGCTGCAATCAAAGAAATGTGATAAACTTTCTCTCACCACCCGTCCTTATATTCTCAGACATTCCTCTCTTTTCAGTGAGCGAGAAATGGCGCTATAACCATAAGCCATATTGGGCTAGGACTATAGTTAATGCTTAGGTCCCAACCATTTGAAGTGAAATGGAGCATCACTTAACCTTCTTAGACAAGATGCTCCCAACGACCGTTTTTAATAAATTTTTGTTCTGTACACCTAACAGGGCATTCTGTTTAACTATTCTCTCCGACTATTCATTTCACCTTTCCTTTGATATCTACTGAAGGCTACGTGGGTTCCCCGTGTCTTCTTAAGGTAGATACCAAATCCTCCCTATCACCAACGGTTGCATGGACGTGGCCAGGTGAGCGATCGAGGAGTCTCTTCGTGGAGATTATTGCGTGAAGAAACGTATCGGTATCTGGTTCCGTTTCATGGTGACATGCAATGTTTTCAACGAATTATTCCTCATCGTAGCTCCATCCACGAGGTGTGCAAACGTCAATGCTAATGCTAATGCTAATGCTAAAACAATTATCTTAAAATAAGCATAATACCTACTCATGTGTACCTGTACATTGAACAATGAAAACTAAAACGTATTTACATACTTTTAATTGTTATGTGTGTATTCTCCGTACGTGGAGTAACGATTATGATGTAGAAGGAGACGTTCGCTCATCACCATGAGACACCAAGAGTGGACAGTAATGTTTGCTAGAATGAAAGATATGAAGAGAAAGTGTTTAAAGTTCCGTCAGTGTACGGTAGGTTGGAAATAGAATAGAAGTATTGAAAATTGAGCAAAAGGGCATGGGTAAAGTAGTACTCGAACCGAGGACGTTACCATTGCCTAACATCCCACTGCGGGGTAGGTTGAGGCACAGATATATCCGCGACGCCAACTGGCCACTTTCTCTTCATATCTTTCATTCTGGCAAACATTACTGTCCACTCTTGTTGTCTCATTGTGATGAGCGAACATCTCCTTCTACATCATAAAACGTATTTGTTAAACTCAACAAGATTGTCGTGTTCGGATTGTATAATGTTCAACCTTTATATAGTGAATACGGCATCACATGATCAAAGCATACTTCTACGCACGTGTTGTGAAGAACTTTAACTAGAAAGCCTAAAACTACTGTCGACTCATCAACCAACTTCGTTTCTCCTCGCATTGACCTCGTTTGATGGTAGCAAAATTGGTACGTTGCGTTCGAGTTGACTGCAGAACTGGAATTATCCTGTACAATAAAGTGGCACTTCCCATTCCGCCTTTTTTCCTCAAACCTGAAATTCCATTTTCGTTACATGATTGAATATGCTTCTTCTTCATATTTTAGCTTCGTTACGTCCCTGATGGTACTTGAGGTCGACCCTTGACAAAAGTGTGCTAGATGAACTTGCACATTGTACTTTGCTAGTACAATGTGAGTTCTTTTCAACTAGAGAAAGACCTCGACCGGACGCTGAATCGAACCCTGGCGCTTCAAACTTTACCGTCTGAGCCAAAGGTGCCCCCAACGGAATCTCCTACCTGTACTAAAGGAGAAGGAGTAGGAAGAAACCCCTTAAGACGCACAAAGAGCAAGCACACTGCAACTCCGTAGTCTTAGTTTTATGTTTCGGACGCAACAAATCGGGGGAAATTTTATTCCAAAAGTGCTCCCAATACATGCGAAAGCTGTAGGAACGAGACTGCTGAGTGAAGGAGTCCTAATCGACGGTGATGAAGCATCAGTTTTATTATCAGCTGCGCTCGATCGCATTGAGAACCGACCACCACAGACCGGGAACAGGCGGGCCAAAGAAAAGTTTTGTGAACACATCGATAATGCATATTAGATGGGTGGATGGGTGAAAAAGGAAGCGAACATTAATTGCGACTGACGACTTTTTTTTCCTCCTTCAAGAGGAATCTATGCTAGCAGGTGCACGACCAATAGGTAAGTAGGCTTCCTTTGGAAATTTGAGGTGCTGACTGCTGCCGATGATGTCGTTAATTCAAGCTTGGTTGACCTGATAAGGCAAGTAGGACGACTGACGGTTCTCCCACTAGAACTAGAACAAAAGTTGTCATTTGAACTCATTCGGTAAAATTTTACATTAGTCTTCCATTAAAGATCGATTTAAACCTTTCAACTCGATTGAAAGTAAAACAAAAACTTCGTTCACAAATATTTGCCTCCACATAAAAGTCCACCAATCACTCAACCATCAAGATCCCCACCGAGTACAACTCAATCCAAACACCAACCGTCCACCATCCTATCCGTTTCAAATTGCAAATATGACCTGAAAAAAAAATACAGAAAACAATACGATTACACCCTGCTCGCACGAGATCCGACAGTTTCTGTTCCGGTGGGAACTAAAAGCTTTCCGCCTTCCAGCATTATCCGGCCATCTCTCCGTAGAACGTGCGAGGCATCCTGCGGTGAAGTGCGACGGAAAACGGCCGGCAGCAGTCAGCCTAAGTGGGAGCGATTTGCATTTTAAAGATGCACTGCCGAAAGCGGAACGGATGTGTACGCGAGAAACTACCACCCCAAGGTTGTCGGATTTCACGTTGCTCTTTTCAAGGATCAAGGATCCACGGGGGGTAATTTTCCTCCGAACAAGCTAACCGAATTTTTCGCAACAATTATGACGTTTCAAGGAGAAATGTATCGAATTTGAATATGGAAAATGACGTCAATTTTGGGTTGGTAGGGTGAGGGACGTGTTTCTTCAGACATTCCCTGTCCCTCTATCTGTTTGGGCGAGTAAGTGAAAATGAAATTTCAATTGTTTTGACCTGACATTCTGCCCGTTACGTGCGAGACGGCTGACCAATCATTAATATTAACTGGGATTTTACGTGCCACCGACCTTCACATCCAACACGTCATATTCGACTTCTACGAACATATGTGTGGATTCGTGATATTTTCCACTCAGGCCGGTCGATGGCGGTTCCGGTGGTGGTGCTAACAAATCGATTTAAAACTCACCATCTTTGCGTGTGTTTATGAGCGTTGTTCTGTTTTTTTTTTCAACTTTTGAACACAAGTCAATAGTCAATAATTTGTCAATGCGAGGGATCTCCAGACCAGAATCTTCCCGAAATAAGGTTCAGTAGATCATCAACATGCTTCTCCATTGCAATCTGCTTATAAAGAATTCATAAACTATTCGGCTATCAGTGCTCGAATATAATTTCGATTAATCAACATAAATCCTGTGCTGATTGAATCGGGCTGAGTCAATTAATCCATTCACCATGGCAGAGAATTATTGGGGTGGTCTGAAAATGCAAAAAAAAAAAAACTTTGAATATCGTCTAACAAGTTGATAATGATTTCTATGATAGCTGAACAGATACAGTATTTTTAGTTTCATTAACAAATATGGATTTAAATTTTATGTTCAGATGCAACTAAGGATCAGTATTTATTTTATTAATATTTTATCTATTCGTTATGACATTTGAATAAGCTAGCAATTTAAGGCTAGCTAAATTAAAAATGAGGCACGTCATTTTGGCGAATCTGCCGGCGTCGGTGGTGTAGTGGTAAGCGTGACTGCTACTTGGCATTCCAGTGGGTCTGGGTTCAATCCCAGTTGACGTCAGTGGTTTTTCTGAGGCGAAAAAACTTGGTCACGTCTTCCTTCGGAAGGGAAGTAAAGCCGTTGGTCCCGGCTCATATTCATAAGTCGATAGGTAGGGTCCAGGTGGTGGAGTCGTCTTCCTGGCGTCGGTGATTGTCACCATGCGAGGAAATCGGACGACGAAAAAAAAATTGGCGATAGCGGCGCTCTCAGTGGTTAGATATGCAGGCATTTGACAGCCTTTTGTTGTTTGTAAACAGTTCAGCGCCAACATAAGATTAGGGCGAATCTACTTTTGTAAACTGTGTTAACTGAGCCGAACTAAATATATCCGGAGCAATTTGCGATTAGGACGAACATGCAGAATGTAAACAAACGGGAAATGATGATTGTAATATTGCAAGTAGAATTTCAAACCGTTATTTGCAAATTATCGAATAAATTCAAATACAATCTAGCATACTGACATAGAACAAAGTTAACTTGTGATTCATTTATAATACTGATGGAAATTTGTTCGTTATTCATTGAAATTTGCACATTTTTAATATTCGCCTGTCAAGACTAGGATATTTGATTACGCCATTTTCAATGTTGGCCCCACAAGTACTGGAAATAAAAGTATCGCCCTATACTATTCGCCTATTTTTGACATTTTCACAGGTTTCGCCTCCCACCTTTCGCCGTTGTTTTGATTATTTTATCGCCATTTACTTTTCGCCGTTGTTTTGATTTTTTGTCTGTATCGCCTTTTACTTTACGCCATGTTTATGTTTTGATTTAAATTACGCCATTCACTTTGTCAACAATCAATATGGCGTAAGTCGCAGAGTGAATTGTTTTGATTACGAAATAAATCTACGCCCTTTGCAAAAACAATATTTAATGAATTAAATTAATACACAATCAGGACGAAAAGATCAAGGATCGCAGCAAGCCGTGCTTGGAAACTGACGTGTTTTGTTTTTGCTGCGTCCTTTTCGCGAAAAAAAAATCAAAAATATATTCGTAATTCAACCTAAACGAACAGGGAAATCATAAAATCTCCCTCTGTTTTGTGTAAGATGTAGTGAATATAATCGATTCCCTCCCGAAATTTGTGATGGTCGGTAGTTTTTGCCCGTTTTTTTTTGTTTTTTTTTTATTCGCCCCCGCACCCGGAAGAAGAGTTAATATCAGCTTAGTTGTGTTTGTTAATGCTGTTAGTATTGTGCCACGCGGACATAACTGAATCAATTAGAGTATTTTTCCGCTTTGTCGCGAGTGAATTGATGATTATAAGCAGTTTCGAAGTCGATTTTTATTATTGACAGAGTGTGGAGAGAGAAAAAAGAAAACCAGTGCAATGTAGAAAACGGCCATTTGCTGGCAAGAAGCAAAGAACGAAACTAACGCGCATGTGCGCGTGAGTGGCTGGCATATAATTTCAGATGCACTCATCACGTGGTGTACAGATGGAGAGCTGTGAAGGGTTTTTTTTCTTTTCGTTACACAATGATTGTGATTTACAAGTTAAATTTCTTCTCGGAAGTGCTTTTTTTACCTGTGATTTTCATTTTGTTGCATTTGTGCGCAGAGTACTAATTGTATTCGGGCCATTCAAAAAGGATGATGTGAACATATTTACCGAATAACGGAGTGCTACTTCTGTAGCAACATAAAAGCATCCTTTAGCATTACAGGAAAGCCGTCAAAATGAAGACTGTACATCAGCAACAATTTCCGGTGAGATCTATCTGATTATAGCTAAATTTGAACGATAATTCTAAATACGTGCCATCCTCAAAACAGTAAGATTTGATGATGGAAGTGTATGCACAGTACCTATATCCATTTGATGTTTGTACTGTGTCTATGCGGGGCTTGCTGTAAGTGAAAGTGACCTCGGAATGGACGTGAGTAACCAGGCATTCTGAAATGGGTCACTGGAACCCAACAGAGCTATTACTTTCCAACTCCCGGGTTAAAAATGTTTGTCGAGTCGACAACAGTTCGTTTAACTGCAAACATTTTTCTTTCATAAAAGCACTGCCGGACGGTGGGCGTTGGATTGTAAATACACACACACATAAACACACACACACACACACACACACACACACACACACACACACACACACACACACACACACACACACACACACAATCAGAACGAAAATATCAAAACTCATGATTTAGTGGTAATAATTATGCATCGCATTGAAAAAAAAATTTTTGTTCATATTTTGCATGTACGCCCTAATCGCAAATTGCTCCGGATATACGATACGCACAAGTGAACTTTACACGATGCCGAGCAGAGTAGAACTGAGAGCACTTTTACTATACACTAACATAAACCCCTTCGCACTCCACACATACATTAACATATGAATCACAATACCACTGTAAACATTTTTTGTAGTCATTTTCTCTTGAACAGAAGGTCACAAATTCAAACTAAGCACTCTTCAAGGAAGAGGAGCTTTTTGTCTATCCGCTGATATATTCAATTTGAAGGAATTGGATTTAACTTCCGATAAATTAGCAGACAAAGTGTTTGTTTACCTAATCAAATGTTGGCGCTGAGTTCTGCTCGGACTTTTTTTTTGTCACAGTTTACCACAAACATGGCTCTGAAATATTCATCACGCAGAAGGAGAAAAGAAAAATAATTGTCTTGCGTCTTTTCAAGGTCTTGAAAGGACTGCCCAGTGGTGAATCTCTGGAAGAAATAATAAACGAGTTGATAAAATTACTTGGGATTAGCCCAGTCCAAGTAATTAAAATGAAAATGAAATCCCGGCCTGGCGATTCTCGCAAAGGGATTTCAAACGATTTCTACTTAGTTCACTTGAAGTCAAGTGAACTTAATAACCTTAAGGCTTTAGAAAAAGCAAGCCTTTTGCTCCATGTCCGAGTGAAGTGGGAACATTTCAGGAAGACTGGAGCCAATTTCCAAAGCCTCACCCAGTGCCGTAAGTGCCAGGGATGGGGTCACGGAACAAAGTATTGCCATATGATTGGTAAATGCATGAATTGTGTTTACTGCCCACCACGGCAGACCCCTCCCCCCGAACAGACAACAAAAAAAAAAATAAAAAAATTATAGAAAAAAACGAAAATCAAATTTTTGGGGGGGCAAAACTCGCAAAGCAATTTTGCAGTCGCGCACTAAACGCCAGGTAGGAAACAATCAGGGCTTTCCGATTTTGGGTGTCACTGAATAAATCACATGCTGCGTTTGCCTTGCGAACATACAGGCGTCATTTACTACACTGACAAATGCGCTTCACCGAACGATACGGATCACAACACAAAAGGAGACGATAAAAGTTTGGCTCAGCGTCCACAACGATTATGCATGAGTCGGGGCCCACTAGTTTCATTTGGTATACAAAAACTGATCCATTCACATTCTGTGTACGTTGCTGATTCTGAATATGATGGTTCACCGGTTGTTACAGCCGGCGAATATAACTCATGAAAAAAAAAACAGATTAGTGCAGATTATTGGAAATGTGCGCTGTAAAATAACTTTATTTTTTCGCAGCATAGCAGTAAATGTTTTTTTAATCAGTTCGTTTATTTGTTAGGCTCAGGCGTGTGTAACACTTTGCGGAGCCGATATTCAATATTGTTATTAACAATGTTTTAATATTGATTTTAGTAAAAGTGGGGTTCCGATTATTCGTGGTTAACTCGAGGTTAATGAGTCACATCATCGTTTGGAAGGGGCTACGCAGGTAGCTTATTTAACAGCAGTAAATGGTTAATATGAGACATTAAAAGATTTTTCTTGTTTGGGTTACGTGGATTCTAGGTGGGCGCTCAAAAATTCAAATTAATTAACTAGACGTTCAGCTTTCATAGCATTCCTGTCGACGAAGTCCAATGATTCTGGTGCTACAGTTGGTTGGTGAGCCGAGTCGACACAAGATTGGGATGGACCGCAGTAGTAGTTTGACACTTAATCGATCGCCGACGCAAAAACACTCCGTTTTTGCACCGATAGGGAAATAAATGCGCACGACCTAAGGGCGATCCTGTTGTACGTAATTACGGCCCATCTGACGATATTTCGCTACATCGCCTTTTTTTTATTCATTTCAATAACACTCTTTAATATTTAAATTTAGATTATAAAATAATGTTGCCTAGAACCGAAAAATGGTTTGCCAGTTGGTCAATCTAGCAACACCTGCATGAAAGGACTCCATCTAGTAGCGTTCGGTACCAGGGGATACTGTTGTTGGTTTAGCTTGAATGCATCTTTAAATTCAGTTCTGCTATACACACTTAGTTTTTTTATTACTGTGGTCGGTAAATTTGTACTGAGTTTTCAAACAGCAGAAAAAGTCAGTAAACTTTGAATCATCAGCACTTGAAATTTATGGAAGATTACAAAATGTTATATTTTTCTATTAATAGATAATGTTGAAATGAAGCATTCAGTGTACATTTCGGAAGAATTTATGTTTAATTTATGTTTATAAAATTGAGGCATAGTAGAAAGACGAACTTGCCGGTATAAAACGATATTAGTAATTACCGCAAATCCTCCTTAGCAATGTCTTCACAGAAGTTGTTGGGGCCTTTTCTTATGTCAGGCTGACTATTGTTGTTAAAGATTTTTATTTATATTTTTTGAGACTTCATCAAAGTAGTCCGTCAATTGAAACGCGTAAAAGTAAATAAAACAAGTAACTAATAAATTCTACTGAATTACTGTTGAATCATCCAAATGGTAATTCGACTATTGTATTTAATGTACTTAAGTCGATTCAAAATTAATATAGGATTTAACTGAATACGTAATAAAAAAGCATAAACTTCTACGCTTCTAAAAAAATAAGAAATATCATCGAAATGTATCCTTAACTACCAACAAAAGCATAAACTAACAAAATTGCGTTATTCCCTATGATAATGGGACTGTTACGTATTTATGGACATTGATGGTACTTAAACTTGCAGTACAGTATTTGTTAATGACTAAGTGTTTGTCAGGTGTCATTCTGCCTGTAACCAATATGTCTTCATTTTAAAATTATTGTACTATAAGCTGCGGAAATATCACCGATCGAGAATTTTTTCAACCGTCCTGTACTCGCGATGTATGGGGAAAGCCTGTCTCATATTCCTTACATCTCTCCCTTATTCGCCGCACAATGGCACTAAAAATGGTCAAAATATGCTACAGTAATATGTAAGGTAAAATAGATTCAAGCGAGCATGTATATACATTCATCCAATTAGATCAATCATATGTTGATCATTGTAGATTAGTCTCTTAATTGAATAGCACATCACATCACAACAACTTTAGGAAATGCTGAAAAACCTCCCTTCTCCCTTGACACGTATTTTAGTTCTTATTATTTTGTATTGCTTGCCACACTTTTCATAATCCCCCTGTTCGCTAAAAACGTAACTTAATTGGCTTCAATCCTACAGTAAATCCCAAAAACACTCTCTCAATAAAAAAAAAATGTTTTGACCATAAATTAATCTCAGTATGTCGCATCGGTCGTAAATTGTGCCTCGTTCTTTGCTTGCTCCGTTGTGTGCTCCGTTCCTCTCTTGGTAGAACAAAGGCACGGGCGATTCAAAGCTGTGTATAATCATTGCAGCCGGTGCACAGCGATCATGATCGATCAGTGTGTACAATGGACAAGTATGGATCATTGCTTCGAGCATTCAGACAGTGCAACAACCACCGAATATTCAGGTTCTGTTACGGTTACTGAATCTGAACGAATTTGCGATTCTATGTTCACGATTAGGTGGCAGTCTGACACACTATTGTTCAGTAGGGTCATGAATGATTTCCAAGCCCTGAAAAAATCCCCCCCAGCCACAAACCACTCTCCAGCTGTCAACAACGCGCAGAAAAGAAAAAAATACCACCACACCGCCGGTAGAAAAAGCGGAGAGGTTTTTCCATCCGCAACTGTTACTTCAAACGCTCAACGAGGAGCTACTTCGATACCTGCAGGCACCAACAGGGTTCAATCTGCAAACCCTACATTTTTACCTAACCGTGTTGTTAACAATGTTCAACATGTAAATGGACGCTGCCGTTACAGCGGGTAGAAACCAAAACCAAGATTCCCACGGGACGTCTGATGAATTTGATTTAGGTAACATATCCGCTCCTAACATAGAATTTTTACAGCAATCGTTAATCGACATGATAACCGAAATGCTAAAAACTAATTCCATGTTTGAAGCTATCCAAACTGGTTTTAAATTTGCCAATAATATTGTCATGACATTGAAGTTCAGTAATGGATTTTAAGTCATTAAATATTTTGAATTGGAATGCTCGATCCATCAGAGATAACGAGGATGAGCTATTTAATTTTTTAAGAGTTCATAACGTGTATATTGCTGTTATAACTGAGACTTATCTCAAAGCTGCCAATAAGGTCAAAAGAGATCCAAATTATGTTGTCTACCGAAATGATCGCCTTAATGGAGCTGGTGGTGGCGTTGTCATCTATAGGCGTATCAAACATCACATTCTTTCTTCATAAAACCAAACTTTTGTAAATTTTACGGTCGTCACTTAAAACAAAATATGCCCAATAAACTTTTATATCTCCCGTTTTCCCTTTCCACAACCCACACACCCACAAAAACAGCCCCAGGGGGACCCCCCAGAAACTTCCCCCCCATTTTTCTATATTCTTTTTTATTGGTGATTTCAATGCAAAACACCGCTCATGGAATAATTCGCAAAGCAATGCCAATGGTAATATACTTTTTGATCATTGTTCTGCAGGCTACTACACTATTCAATACCCAAACAGTCCAACTTGCTTTTCTTCAGCCAGAAATCCCTCAACTATTGATTTGGTCCTAACTGATTCATGTCAACTTTGTAGTCAATTGATTACCCATGCTGACTTTGGTTCTGATCACCTTCCAGTTACATTTGAAATATCTCAAGAAATCATTTCTAATTCCATCAGTTCTACTTTCAACTACCATAGAGCTAATTGGGATCAATATCGAACATTTATGGAATACAACTTTGATCCTAATGTTCCATTGCAAACAAGAAATGAAATTAATAATGCTCTTGAATCTCTGGCTTTCTCAATAAATAGAGCAAGAGCTGCTTCAGTGCCAAAATGCGAGGTTAAATTCGATTCAGTTATAATTGATGACGATCTTCAGCTCTTGATTCGTCTGAAAAATGTACGTAGGCGTCAATATCAAAGAACACGTGATCCCGCTATGAAAGTCATATGGCGAGATTTACAAAAACAAATTAAAAAACGCTTCTCTGCCCTGAGGAACAAACATTTTGAAAATAATGTGTCAAAATTAGATCCGAGTTCCAAACCTTTCTGGAAACTCTCTAAAATATTGAAAAAACCTCAAAAGCCTATACCAGCGCTTAAGGAAGGTGATAAAATTTTGCTCACAAATGCGGAAAAAGCTCAAAAACTTGTTAAGCAGTTTGAGAGCTCCCATAATTTCAGTTTGGGTCTGACAAGTCCTATTGAGGGTCAGGTTTCCAGGGAGTATCTGAATATTTTCTCACAAGAAAATATTTTTGATGATTCTTGGGGAACTGATTTGGATGAAGTAAAAACTATAACTAAAAAATTTCAAAATATGAAAGCACCAGGTGATGATGGAATTTTCTATATCCTAATCAAAAAACTCCCTGAGAGTACTTTGTCTTTCTTGGTAAAACTATTTAACAGATGTTTTCATCTGGCATACTTTCCAGATAAATGGAAAAATGCAAAAGTCGTACCTATCTTGAAGCCAGACAAAAATCCGGCTGAAGCTTCTAGCTACCGACCAATCAGTTTGCTTTCTTCAATAAGTAAGCTTTTTGAAAAAATAATTTTGAATAGAATGATGCTTCACATCAATACAAACTCAATTTTTGCTGATGAACAGTTTGGATTTCGCCATGGGCATTCAACTACGCATCAACTTTTGAGAGTTACAAATTTAATTCGTTCAAACAAAGCTGAAGGCTGCTCCACTGGAGTTGCTCTTCTAGACATAGAAAAAGCATTCGACAGTGTTTGGCATGAAGGTTTGATTGCGAAACTGAAAAAGTTCAATTTTCCGCTTTATATCATGAAATTAGTTCAAAACTACTTAACTGATAGAACTTTGCAAGTAAATTATCAGAATTCTAAATCTGATCAATTGCCTGTCAGAGCTGGTGTTCCTCAAGGTAGCATTCTTGGGCCAATACTTTATAACATTTTCACTTCAGATCTCCCTGATTTACCTCAGGGCTGTCAAAAATCTTGCTTTGCTGATGACACAGGCATTTCCGCTAAAGGAAAAAGTCTTCGTGTTATACCCAGGAGGTTACAAAAAAGCTTGGACATTTTTACAGATTATTTTCAAAAATGGAAGATTTCTCCTAATGCTTCCAAAACTCAAATTATAATATTCCCACACAAGCCTAGAGCTGCATTTTTGGAACCAAGTAATAGTCATATGGTCACTATGAACGGAGTTCCAATTTCTTGGTCAAATCAAGTAAAATATCTTGGACTGATACTTGATCAAAAATTAACTTTTAAAGATCACATTGAGGGCATTCAAGCCAAATGTAATAAATATATGAAATGTTTATATCCTCTTATAAACAGAAAATCCAAACTTTGTTTGAACAACAAACTTCTAATATTCAAACAAATTTTTAAACCGGCCATGCTTTATGCTGTGCCAATATTGTCCAGTTGTTGTGCTACTAGGAAAAAAGCACTTCAAAGGATTTAGAACAAAGTTCTGAAAATGATTTTGAAGCTGCCACCCTGGTTCAGTACTATTGAATTACATAGAATTTCAAACGTTGAGACTCTAGAAGAAATGTCCAACAAAATAATTCATAATTTTAGACAAAAATCATTGCAGTCTTCAATTGCAATGATCAATTCTCTCTATAGATAAGAACTAGTTTTAAGAAATCAATAATTATTCTTACACGCAGGCAAAAGAAACCCTGTTAAAAATACTGAATAGACAAAGTAAAAATAATATTAACACAATTAGATATAAATGATAGCATATAAGGTTGAAATGTTAATTACTTAGCAGGAGCACCTAGGTTAATATATGAATGTAAAATAATGTAAAATTTGGAATAAATAAAGAGTTAAAAAAAAAAGAAGCCGGTTGTACCCAATACCAAAGGATAAAGCAACGAATGAGCAAGAAAAAACATCCATTCACGCATACAACGGTGATTCACACCAGTGGCCTTCACAGGCACAGCAGGTAACTGAGTGATTTTTTCAAATATAACTCAGTCACTTAACTTTAAATAAGACGGATTTCGAGCACTCAACACTGAAGAAGTCAGTAAGTCGCAAACGAAATAGTCTCATCTGTCAAAAGATAAGCCTTTTCTATTGGAATTTAAAGGAATTTGCTCGCGTTGACTTGTGATTATTTGAAATAGTTTTATTTTTATTTTTTAAATGTGAACAAGTGAAGTGTTTGTTTGGATTTTCCTAGTTTTTCGCTGAGCAGATTATGATTTTGATCACAAAACGCCTCTGCTATTATTATTTATATTCTATTGCGTGAGCTTATGACACCTTTGCGTCATCTTTAAAGACACCTTTGCTTGGTCTTTTGAGCTGCTTTGCTGAAGACATCAGAGCCTACTGCACTGCCGAGAACCCGGTCAATGTGTTTATTATGAGATGAACCAATTTGGGACACACATTTATCGGCTCCGTTCAAATTTCCGCATTTGAGCATGAAAATTGAAAGCAGAACCGAAGAAATAAAACCAAAGAAAGCTGAAATAGAAAACGTCAAATAGACGTGATTAACACAAACAAGGGAAATTTCGGGCTACCCTAATCAATGTTTTGTCTGGTGCAATCCAAAGGATTTCATTAGCTGTGATTTTATGAAAAGATAGCGCTCATGCCAGTGATGCGGCTCATACACTGTCATAGTAAAAAATAGGGGTTTTCAGTCAAAGATATATCTGTTTAAAGCTAGATGATACACGTCAATGATGGTGAGTTTTATGTCTGGTATGACCTTATTATTTCCATTCCCTCTTCCCACACATACAATATAATTACACTCCGCGCCGAGGATAATCGTAGCCACCCGAAATTGCCCTTCCGTGCTTGTACAGGAGCCTATGTAGTCGATTCGTTTTCCTATCCTGGGACTATGGCGTAGAGGAACAGATAGTTGGAGTCACCGAGTGATGTGGAAATTGCAGCCAGGAAATGAAATGTCCTGTTTTCCACAAAGTCATTGTTGTTGTTGTTGCTGCTGTTTTCTCTTATTCATTGGTGGTAGTAACCCGGATAATGTTGTAAACAACCAGTCAACTCAGTGCTCCAGTAGCCAGTTTTGAGTTGTGTATCAACATTCGTGAATAAAACAGCGATAACACAGCGTAAAGTGTATTAAAACTCGGTAACCGGGAACGAAATGCGCCATCAGGAACTTGCGGCCGGTAGTTTGTGGAATTAGTTTTGTTGAATTTTTAAGCGAAACTTTTGCGGCTTTTATCATTAATGTTGCGGAATTATGCTGTTTTTTGCTGGGAAGAGCCATTACCTTTGATGGAACATGTTTACCATACATAACGAAATTGAGTTGCGAGGAAAAATACGAAAATGAAATCGTCATGAAAAGACACTTTAATTTTTCAGACTTTTTCGCATGTCTAGACGGATGTGCGTTTTGGTGTACTGAGAAAGTTGTGAATTTTAGATGAAATTAGGAGTAAAATGTACCAGTAGTAAGATTCCCGTGCCAATGGAAATGAAAAACATTTTGCTGTAAATACGCATCTAGTTTATGGAGGAGCAAACGTTTTTGGTCCTAAGGATATAGGTAACCTAGTATTGAGTAACTAACCGTGGGCGATCTATGTAATATGTCTTTCCAAAGGCAGGGTGGCCATAGACTCGGGAAAATCGGGAAATGCCGGAAAAAGTCGGGAATCTGAAAATCCATCGGGATTTTTTTTTGTCATATGGAAGGAACCATACTCGCACCTTTTTCAAATGATTTGAGTAGCGTTTTTATCATTTACTCGGTCCAACGATCTCATTAACAGAATGAAATTTTCTGCAAATCCAGCATTGCTGAAGAAGATAGCTCAGTGCTCCATGGATGACCCGGCTGTTAACTGGAAGGCATTCAAAGGATTGACTGGGGAAATCAGGAATCTGCGAGTCAGCCCTAGCTTTGCAGTCCTCAACATCGGTAGCTGCAGCTGGCACGTCGTACATAATTCCTTCAAGGAGGAGCTACGACAAACATTTTGGCAGGTGGGTCATTTTCGGTTGGCTTTGTTCAGCCTGTTTCAAAACGTACCGCTTAGAAGATCTATGACAGCTTAGCATTAATATGATTGTGTGGCAAGTACAATCATACCCTATGTCCAGGGAGTCGAGACATTTTCCTTTACGAAAAGTTCCTAGACCAGACCGGGAATCGAACCCAGTCACCTTCAGCATGGTGTTACTTTGCACCTGCGCCTTTACCGACTGAGCTAAGGGAGGACGCAAACCAATGCCATCATCAAATAGGAGAAAGTTTCCCCTACACGATGATGCTGTACTGCCGTGAATCGCATATCAGTCCCATCTTTGCTTGATTTCCTATTCATATGGGACTGATATGCGTTTCACGACAGTTTAGGTTTGCGTTTGTAGCCTACGGCTTGCGAAGAAAAGAACTTAAAAGTACAATTGGTTGTTGGTTTTTTTTTTGTTGGGTATAAAATTTAGAGATATTTGATGAAATTTTATCTTATTGTGTTGTGTCTTGTGTGTGTGTTTTGTGATAAGTTGCGTGGTGGTTGTTCGGTGGTTTCAGTGATGGCACAGGGGGCGACAAATTTTGGGGCCCCCCCTTCGACCCCCACCCGTTTCCTCCCTGGGGCGGGGAAAAACGCCGGGAGCCCCCCATTTCCCCCTTTCCCTGGGATCAAAACGTTCAAGGGCCGTAAGGCAACCAAGCGGAAAAATGGTAGTGGCAAAAAACGTGGCACATCAAATCCGAAGAAGGCCAGGATGGTATTGACCCAATTTAAACGGTATCCCAACATTTCGATCAGGGATGTTGCGAAAAAGGCGAAAGTTTCAGTTTGTTTTGTGCAGAAAACAATGAAACGTTCTGGATTACATGTGTACAAGGTCCAGAAGGCACCGAACCGGAGCGATAAACAGAACTCGGTGGCCAAAACTCGTGCAAGAAAACTGTACAGGGAGTGGCTCACAAAACCGTTCTGCATTGTGATGGACGATGAGACCTACATTAAAGCCGACACCAAACAAATGCCAGGACAGGAACACTACGTCACCACCTCTAAGTTGGCCGTTCCGGAGAGTGTACGGGAGAAGAAACTGTCGAAATTCGCCAAAAAATTCCTTGTCTGGCAAGCGATCTGCGGATGTGGCAAAATGAGTCAGCCCTTCATCACCTCTGGGACCGTCAACGGACAAATCTACAAGGACGAATGCCTCCAAAAACGACTTCTGCCCTTCTTGAGATCTCACAATGGCCCGACACTGTTTTGGCCGGATTTGGCATCTTGCCACTATGCCCGGCCCGTCTTAGACTGGTACAAAGATAATAATGTAGTTTTTGTACCAAAAGACGTCAACCCTCCAAACACTCCGGAACTTCGCCCAATTGAAAAATTTTGGGCAATCATGAAGGCAAAGCTCGTTAAAACTCCAAAACTGATAGAAAATGAACTTGAACTAAAGAAAGTGTGGTTAAAAGTAAGTAAGCAAGTCGGTCCTATCATTGCCCAAAATTTGATGAAAGGGGTCAAGGCAAAGGTGCGGGCATTTGGGTTGGGAGAAGAGGTTCAATAAACCAATGATGTCAAAACTTAACCATTTAGTAGTACTTTATTTCCAGAATGTTTGAAAAGAATCGGGCTCAAGGAAAAGTGGTGACCTATTTTGTGTGTCCAAATTTCATCGAATACAGTCTTTAGAAGTGTTTGTTTACTGTTGATCGGCTCTATCCTATTCTATTTTTGATCGAGAATTGTTAAGCCCGAGCATCTGAAAGTAAAAGCAAAATCGGTCATTGAAATATAATTGACGGAGAGCAATCTTCGGACAGCCCTTAATATCTGAGCGCTGCAGTTGCTCACAAACTGAAAGAATAATTTGGGCAGCTGTGCTCAATTCCGTCATTAAAGACGTTGCTTGTCGGAATCCAGGGAAAACAACAGCGTTTGGACAAATTTTGGCTAGACTTCTTGGAATGAGCTGCCAAGTTGGAAAACATTTGTTAAAAAGGTGCTCATCCCGTCGCAAATGCGGTTTTCCTGGCTTTGGCAACAACGCCCGTTTTTTGAATCTTCCATCTTCTAATGTCCATCTAGGAGGTGCGTGCATAGGAAGATTTCGTTGATTTTGGCGATCACGAAACCTTCGGATGAATTCGAGACTATCTCCTGCATGGGATATCTACACACCCACAAGGATTCATTGGATTTTGAGAGGGTGCTGCCAACCACTGGATGAGTTGGCGCGAAATTCGTCCATAGCAGCACGACAAACTGACGTGGATGCCCATATTGATATTCCCAAAAACCTGGAGCCGTATTGCGGATCTCGAAACGAAGAACTTTTTCTCACAAGCGTTCGTACAAAAAGTCGTTCGTTTCGAGCTACAAAATACCACCCCTAATGAAATATTCCTCTTTTCTACACAACCTCCACCTATTCGATAATGTACACAGCTCATTGCTTGTTTACGCTTTCAATGGTAGTAAAGGGTGTTTCGATCAAAATTTGGTCAAACAGTAATATGTTTCAGTCGATCAAAGTTTTTATTAGTAAGTTTAATTCTTTTTCTTTTTCAAGTTCAGTAAAAAATACAGAAAAGTTCCTACCGAAGGAATGGTCTCGTACACCTGCCATAAGATTTTGTACAGTCTCCTTGTTCACTTTATTCGCCGCAGAACGCCAGTTTGCCTTGAACTGTTTCTCGCTCACAACAGCTTTTTGAGTCTTCTTAAGGTTCCGCTCGACGATGGCCCAATATTGTTCGATTGGGCGGAGCTCTGGCGTGTTGGGAGGGTTCTTGTCCTTGGGCACCACTTGAACGTTGTTGGAGCATACCACTCCATGGTTTTCCGTAATGGCAAGATGGCAAAACCGGCCAAAATAGAACGGAACAATTGTGTCGCTTCAGGAAAGGCAGTAGACGATTTTGTAGGCACTCGCACAGATAAATTTCCTGGTTGACGGTTCCGGTCGCAATGTAAACGTTGCTCTTCAAGCCACAGGTACAGGTGGCCTGCCACACCAGATATTTCTTCGCGAACTTTGACAGTTTGATGTGCTTGAAAATATCTGCCACCTTTCCCCGTCCGGTTGCCGTATAAAATTCCTGTCCAGGAAGCTGTTTAAAGTCTGCCTTGACGTAAGTTTCATCGTTCTGTACCACGCAATCAAACCTCGACAGCATCGTCGTGTTCAACTTTCGCAATCGTGCTTTGGCCGCCGTGTTTTGTTTATTGTCGCGATTTGGAGTCACCACTTTCTTGTAAGTCGGCAGTCCAGCTCGTTTTTAGCTCTATCCACGGTTGAAGGCGCCACTCCCAGCTTCTTTGCGACATCTAGGACGGGGAGCTTGGGGTTCCGCTCGAAACAGCGGGCAACTCTTTTTGTCGTCGCTGTGGCCTCCTGCTTTCGATTTCCCACCGATCCAGCATTCCTGGCTGTCGACACACGCTCACCGAACACTTTTAATACGTTGGTAACAGAAGATTTAGCCACATTCAACAATTTCGCCAACTTGGCGTGAGAGAGTACAAAAAACAAAAAAAATTTATTATCCACCACACAACCAAAAAATCAACAAAAAAGGCAACAAAAACCCAATGCAGCCCAAACAAAATTTATCCCAAAAATAAACAAAACACCCGCGTGTCCCCCAAAATTTGATGCGTTGCTTCCAACCCCCTCACAACATGACAGATTAACTTAGTTTCGTGTAACCACTTGCAAATCGTAGATATCGCCCCGCAACGTAAACATTGGGGTCGTCCCTGGCAGAAGCACCGATTTTTCTATTCGGAGCAGCATGTTTTTGTTGCGTCATGAGTGGTTGCAAAACAACAAGCAAGCGTACCATATCAAAAGAGTCTATTTTAATATTCACGATGTAACTTCAGTTATAAGTAATTCAAATATTCAAATCAATATTCCATGTGGCTTTCTGCCGAGCAAAGGTACAAAGGACAACACCAACAATCCAACCACTGTGCAGTTTAAAGCAGCATACAAAAGGTTGATTATGAATAACAATGTCACTTCATCGGGTAATACCCCCACCCCAGGCCCCCCACACCCCCCGACCCAGGCCCCCAACAAACCCCGGCGCCCCTTCAAGGCGGCCGCACACCGCCCCTACCCCGGACCCCCCCACGAGGGAGTGGACACAGGGGCATTGAGTGAACTGGCAACCCGGTCGACAGAACATCACGCGGTGAGCGGCCAGTCTATGCGCAACGATCTCTATCTGAGAGACTTCAGTCAACCAGAACAGCGACGTCAAAAATAGAAAAGACAATTCACAACAAAAGAAAGTACATGCAGGTGGAATTAATTAGTGAAATAAGTTTAAATTTAATGTTACTATCCTACTTACATATATAGTCTACATACTAGTTTAAATCTACTTAATTGCTACGACTAGTAGAGGTAAATTATCATTAAATAATGAAATGTGAATCATAAAGTGAATTACAAATAACATTATCTAGGACGAAACTTAACCTAAGCTGTTGGGTGCTGAATTGAAAGGCCAAAACGCACAAAAGGGCCACTGATTTGTGAGTTTCCTAAAATAACCTTAAATAACCTTAAAAACTAAGTTTTATAATCTAAATTACAGATTTGAAGCATACACAATTTACTATAAATTCGCTGTTCAGATGTGCAGTGCCTTTCAGGGGCTTATTACGGTTGTCACCTTCACTATCACTTTCACTTCACTTACACATCACCTCACTTTTTTATGCTATTCTGGTATCACCGTGATCAAAAATGAACTCCGTGAGGTGGAAGTGAAAATCGTAGTAGCCCTCAGAAAATCTACGGTTTGCCCCGGTCCCGGGCCCCCCCCCCCCAGCGCCCGTCGCCTCCTTCTTTTTCCTGCTTTGTGGTTTTTTTTCTTCCTCTTGTTCCGCGCGCGAACCCCCCGCCTCCGTGTTGAAGCCTACCAAAAATAACCACGGAAGTGGTGGACGGCCAACAAGAGACTTTCCCCCCATTTCTCAAACGCAAACCCCCTCCCCCCCCCCCTTCGAGGGGGGACTCCTCTGTCCGTCAACGCGGTAGTCACTATGGTTAGGTAGCATCTGAGAAGATCCCGGAGAAGACGCTGTTTTTCGTTTCGCCGGCACCGGCCTTTGAAAAACTCCATGTCGAAATATTCAAAAATAATGGACTTCATGTTTGAACGATCCCTTGAAACTCTTGCGCAATTGGTGATTGACCGCTCCCCTTAAGAAACGCTAATCGGCTCCCTCTTCCCCTTTGAAACACGTTTTAAATGCAGCAATTCAAAATTTTGTACCGATTGTCACACTTAATCCTTAAAGTGCGTGATGTAATTTATGTACGACACACTTTTATGTTTCCACTGGTTCCGTGTTCATAGCAAGCGTAAAATGTAACAAACTTTGCATTAACATTTTTTTTCGCAACCAATATCGCATGTCATATACGCATTCTGACCTTTTTAGAATATACGCTAGATTTTTTTTCGGTTTGACACGTTTGACAGTACCAACCGGACCACATTTTTGAGTTTCAGTGACAATGTACTAGAAGTGTCAATTTGTTCCCGGGTTGGTTGCTTCTCTTCCTTCGACGACATTTTGATAACTGAAGTGCTAATCTCAAAATCAAAATAGAGGCATGATGCTACACGCACACATCCTCAAAATGAGGGGTGTGCAAAATTTTTTAATACTCGATGAAAGGAAATGCGTCAAGTTTAAGTCGACCAAATTTTGATCGAAACACCTTTTATACGTGCAAACGTCGATCCCGACCAAAAGTAAATAACAAAATTATTTCAGGTTTTGTTATTAGGTTACGCTGTTTTTATAACATAAATTGTAACAAAAAATCCTCAAGAGGTAACAAAATTATAACAAACTATGATATTGATATAACATAAACAAAACAAACTTTGTAACAGTTTTGATACGATGTAGCAAAATCATATCAGCTAGTGTTATAAATATTTCAAGCCCACAAAAAAAAAAAAGTATGTAAAAAAAAAAAAAAAGGTAGCCCCTAAAAAAACCCATTAAATTTTTAAATTTTTTATTTTTATTTACCCCGCGGGGGTAAGAATATCACACACACTGCTGCATCGTCTAATCAACAAGGCAGAGATGCCAGATATACAGACATGTCTGTATTTATACAGACATTTCATCATGCATACAGACATCATACAGATTACAGACATTATACAGACATTTGGAAAATGTTACAGACATATACAGACATTCATTTTGGCGAATTTCTAGATTTAAAAAAAAAACATGGCGATAGGAAAAGTCACATACGTCACAGTAAGCAAATTATTGACGGTCTGAAGTTGGACCATTTTGTTGGCGAAAAAACCAATGAGGGAAGTAGAAGTACAAGTATGTGCCTGGCTGTTCCATAAGACGTAGCACTGAAACAAACTGAAAATACGACCATCGTAACGAATTTCCTTGGCGAATCGCATCACCAAGAATTGGTGGCAATTATGCGGTCGAAATCATTTAGTCTTATAATCGATGAGTCAATTGGTCTTAGTAGTGAAGACTTTCTATTGGAATAGCAATGAACTGTCAATTCGAGATTCTTTTTATCACGTACTCGAGCTGGCTGAAGCGGATGCTACTACGCTATACAGTGCCATTGTTACTAAGTTTAATGAAGACTTTGAGTTTGTACAAAAAGAAGTTAACAGGGTTCGGTGTAGATGGAGCGAGTGTTAAGCACGCTGGAAAGCATTCTGTTAGTGCACTATTGAAAAACGACTGTCCGAATTTATTTGTACTGAAATGCATTTGCCATTCATTTGCATTTTGAGCATCATATTCTTGTAAGAATATTCCATCTTTAGCAAAAGTCCTTTAAAAAGAGCAAAGTTCAACGAACTGCAGCCCCTAATAGAGCTGAAACCTTTAAACATGTAACATCCATCCGCGACCCGATGGCTTTCTTTGGACCAAGTTGTAAAACGCGTTTTTGAAGCTGGAAGTCTAAAAAGTATATTTCAATTTTCGCGATACATCAGCAGGATGAAAAAAATAAGAAAGTTTACGAGGGTCTCAGCGATCCATCAAATCACCTATACTTGATCGCAATTAACCACATCTTACCGAAAATCAACCGGTTGAATCAACTTTTTTCAATCTGAAAAACCAAGTGTGTACACGTCTGAAAACCGAAACTTGCACATTTTAAAATTGAAAGGAGCGGTCCCTTTTAGTTGAATTCGACCATTATTAATTTTGGCATAAATTGTAAATCAGATGACACGTCGGTTTTTCGGTGCTTCTCCTGCCGCTCACTTTAGTGTTCTTTGAAGCACGTTTGTAGCACTTCCACAGTTCATATTTGTAGGCTTTCTTGCAATTCCAAAGCATCCAATCGTTTAATGGCAGTCCAGGGCTGTCGAATTTCCCATCCGATAAGACATACGACTGTATCGGAAATTGAAAATTTTGTATTCCGGATTGGAAAACGCGTTTACCAACTATGCTATGACGCCTCTGATTATTCCTATTGTAACCGAAAACATTTGCGGTTGTATATATCTGTTGCTCACTAACAAAGCTTTACAGGCTGCATACGAAAGAGTTGAAGATGAATCTCTACTCAGAATTTCAATCTGTATAAATTGCCATTGAATCGTTGATTGACTCTGTCTCTGTCTCTCTCTCTTTATCTCTCTTTCTCTGACTGGGCCACCTGAAACTTTAACAACCAGTTCCTTCGAAAGTGGTCTTTCCTCTCCACTTATTTCCACCAAAAATCGTCTCATTAATATTCAATACCATTCCTCCTACTTATTTTCCGGCATCACTCCCCAGTCATCCAAATCCACTCCTACCATCGCAATGTGACCCGAAATATTCTAATGATTTTCCGACATTTCATCGTTTTTTCCCTATTTCTCTCTTCTCTCTTCCACAGGATGAAATGGAAAAGTGGGTATCGGACACCTTCTATTCCTACTTTCCAAGCTTCAACAAAACCGAAAACGACAAGAAATCGATGCTGTCCCGCGCCCGCCAAGCCGACTATCAGGAATATCTGAAAAATGTAAATCATTTAGCTAGTGTGGTAAACTATTCCCGTTCCTTCCAAGTCTCAAAAGCAACCGTAAATTCATTGAGTTTCCCAATTATTAATTTGTCTCCTTTTTTTGTAAAATAATTCCAAATATTACGTTCGTTACATGGTTTACTTTTGTTTGGCACCATCGAGTCGTCACCAGTAGTTCGGTTCTCAATCAGTTACCCTCCTTTGTTTCAGATTCCCCAAGTGACAACCAAACACCAACAGTATATGGAGAAGTACGGCGATCAGGCCGTCCAGACAATGACCGACATGGTACCCGAGAGCAATGCAACTGCCACCAAAAACTATCTCAGTCCACTTAGCAACAACCACCAACACCACCACCCGCAACAGCAGCAGCATCATCAAAGCTCCCAGTTCAGCCCCAGCCAGATACCGACGATCAAGAAAACCCTGGCCAGTGACGCGGGAACCGGTTCGTACGTACGCAAAGGTAGTCCTCGCGAAAAGCACATGGAAGATCTGGTACATACTGATCTGTCTGCCATTCTCAATACAGATACGGTCGACCGGCGCAACCGGATGCTAGCGGAAGTAGGTCCCATCACCACCGACATCGTTTTCAATTCCCTTCTTTACCCTTCTGCCAGCGGTGACACAAACGCTGCTACTAACCAACGTAGAGCACATTTCGCTGCTAATCCCCAAACGCGATTCGTTCCGACTAACGAGCGAGGATCGCTGCTGCTTGATGTACACTCTTTCTTTCCACTTTTTGCTTTATTTCGTTAAACTAGTCTTTTTGCCTTATTTTGTGTCTTAATGTTTTTGCGTTGTTTGAGTTCGGTTGATTTTTACTTTGGTGAATACTTTGGTTGTTCTCTCCCGCAGGAGGAAAGTCGTCGGAAGCTGGAGTACCAGAAAGAGCTGATCAAGCAGATTGAGGAAAAGCGCAAGGAGGTAGAACGGTTGCGGGAAAAGGAAAAGCTGGAGGAAGAGATGTTGACCAGGTGAGTGTATTGGTTGAGGTCTTCTCAATGATTCTTGCATTCAAATTTCCATTCTCCTAGCCGCCTGGAGCAGCAGTTGAAAACCATGCAACTGGAGGAAGAGTTGGAAAGAGAAAAAATGCGATCCGAAAAGGTGCGTAGCTAAGAATTATGTCATTCTCATTCTTAATCTGACTAACTATGCCTTCGAAACAGATTCGCATTGCCAACGAACAGAACCACATCCGACGGCTGCAGCTCCTTTCCAAACTGGAAAACGACCACAAAGTCTTCAACCCATACGACGACCAGCGCAAAACCCTATCCGAAAATGGCAAAGAAGTCTACCTGGACCCGTCGCAGCAAAAGCCTGGTAAGGAAAAGGTCTACCGCTACTTTAGCAACTCGGCGCAGAATGAAAAACCCACCAGCTTCGCTTCTTCAAGTATCTCCTCCGAGCTGGATTACGACTCTTCCAATGAATCCATGAGCTACGATCGCTATCAGTACTGCAAAAATTGCCGCACCGACATCGATCGATCTTTTCTTCCACAAAACTCCCAGCGCCAGCACCATCATCATCATCCACATCGTCACCATAATCTTCAGCCTAATCCAGTAGCCCCTCCTCCAAGAAAAGAAGAAGCACATTGTCTCAGCTGTCGCAAACGGATAGAGAAACTTTGTGCCAATTGTGACCGCGTAATGAAGCGCTCGGTGAAGCAAAACCTCTGCCCAATTTGCCATCAGGCGCTGGAAAATAGTCGACTCCAGAAAGCTGCTCAATCGGAACTGAAACGACAACGTACCAAACTGCTTCGCTCGATGGAGCGACTGGAGGATGAAGATGAGCTGGAACACTCAAATCCTCCCCATCCAATGTCAAACTCATCACCCCCGAACCCGTACAAAATCATCGACATTCAGTATCATGAAAGCGAAAATGACCACGACCTGGCCGTACTGAACCCGGTGATCGTACGCAACAACTACAAAAAACCGTACTCGCTCAACATAGAGAAGGATTCGCTCTTCCATCCAAGTAAGAAAACACCCGAACCGAAAGTATCGGTCAACATCCGCAACGGGGAGGTCTTCGTGGACAACAAGCTAAATGGAACGCCAAAACAGCAGCAGCAGCAGCAACGGCCCAGGGAGGACGACACCGATGACATCACCACCGACGAAATGGACGATCGGATATCGAAATACGTCAAGCACTACAACACGCTGTGGATGAAGCGGGGCACCCGGAAGAACAATCTAATCTCGCAGAAAAATGCCAACCTCACGACGAGCCCTTCGGATGTACTGGGCAGCAAGTTCGGTCCGCTACCTTCGCTTTCGCCACCGAAAGTGTACGTCAGCGATCGGGCCGACAATCTGAAGAGCGATGCTATGAAGACCACCGAGAAGAAGTGGGATGTAAGTATATGACAAGTTGAACGTTAATTCAAAGCAGGTTAGGAGGTGGCTCCAAAGTCTTCCGATCATTTGTATGGCACGTACAAAGGACTTGAGAGGACGTTGTTCCGTTTCTACTATCTAGCGAATGGAAAAGGGACTTTCTATGGACTTCGACGTTAATTTGTTTTTTTTATTGTTGCCAACATCGGAAGGCTCAATGTGGCCCAATGATGTTTAAAGTACATTAATTTAAAGCGTAGTAGGTACCGATGAAAAAGGCCATCGTTAAAGGTGAAAATCGATCTTTTCTGGTACGAAGAATATGCAGATCGATTAACTGGTTGCGATTCAAGGCAGGTTCCTTCTTTGTTGCTTGTACGAAAGGTGGAAAACCAGAATTACTTCCAAATCTTTTACTTGATTGACATGATCAGTCGTTGATCCTGTGGGAGCGATTCGGAATTCGAGATAAAATGAACCGTTTCCTTTAGAGGTTGTAAATCTTTTGTATTTTTCTTATGCTTTTTCACTCTCAACTTCTGACGTAATAATGCACTACCAAATAACCCCCTTCACTTACACCAGAAATCTTACTCTATGTCCTGATGGTGTAATTACAGTTTTTCTATTGCTCTTAGGACGTTGACCGATGTCAGGATCGCAGAAGTACGCTGGCTTGACACGATCGATAGAAACTCGATAGTCTTTCCGTTGATCCCGACGTCCATGTTTATTAGTATAGAGACAGAACCTTGAATAGTCCTTCGTATGCTTTCACCAACGGTTTCCTAACTACCTACATCAATTCTTACGAAGACATGGGTGCAATGACGTAACTGGCGGTTGACGAAAACCGTGGGTTTTGCGTGATGATTTGTCTCGAACGGTTTCCGCTTTTCCAGGGTATTTCCTAGTTGCTTTAGCAAAATCCGTTCTGTCGATGTCACGGCTTGAATGCTCAAAATATTCGACAGGTAGTCGAAGAATTCAGCTGCAGAACAGCCTATCGATGAACCGCTTGACCAATGCGATCCAGTTTCTCCCGGAGAAGAATAGTGGCAGTATTTCACCCACCAAATCGAGGCTAATAAACCACTCAAGGTCTGTCTCTGTCTGGCCTCGCAAACATGAAAACCGACATACTTACGGCTGAACTCACGGCTAAAGGGCTCAAACCGCTCATCATCCACAAAATGCGGCGACACAACGCCACTCGTAAGTACCACCTGTACTTAGTTGACATTGAGAAAAAATCGACGTACCCGTCGGATTTACTATCCGAAGAATCTACAGGCTTGAGCCAAGTTTCTTTTACAGTGGCAACATCGCTGTTATGACGATTCAAAAAGTCAAAATATTCTAGTTGTTTACCGGAAACTGATCACCGTTCGAATAGGACATGATCCAAAGCGTTCTATTACAACAAGTGGCTGTTTTTAATAAATATAAAATTTCATGCCAAATAAAGCAGGGTAGGTCGATAAAGGTTGACCACATTTAAATTGTCTTGACATTTTCGGGAGTATCAAATAAAACAGGTAAGTTTTTGCTAAGTTTTGCAATGTTCACTCTAGTCAACTTGCAGTCTAAATCCAAATGCCTTTTTTTTTTTTTTCTCTTAAGACCCTCCATGAGATCTTGTACAACATTAGAAACGATAAGTTTTTGTACATTGACCAGTTTGTGTACATGTACCATGATTGCTTCCTTCAATTCTTGATCTGTTCTATCACTGATGACCTGGAATTTGTCATGTAGATTTCATCATCCAGGGTTTTTTCGTCAGCACTTGCGTTCCCGTGATTATGAGGCCACATTCTGCTGCTCATTACGAGTTGGTGCGTTCTGGATTTTTACTGTTGCTTTGACTACGTAGTTCAGCCCGATTTTTGACCATTTGCTCAAAACTTTTGATCAAGGTTAACTTTCTAGTAGTGAGTTTCGTGTCGCGTTTCTTTGCTACCGCGTACATATGTCCGCGATCAAACGTCGCGAAAACACATTTCGCATTGGTTTTGCGAATGTGCCGAAGAAGCCATCGTCCGAGGAGGTCCAGTTCGGTGGTGCGACGCTGGGTGAGAAGGTACTGCGGATTCAATACAGCCTCAACACCGCAGTCGCGTTTATCAAAGCCGTTAGCCTCGAAATGGCACAGAACGTCGTCGAGGGAAACGACAACAAACACGAGCTGACAGTCGACGGGACTTCGTACAAACTCCGTCTGGTGATGGAGGATGGAGCTGTAGTGGTGAGGCTTCATAATCTATCCGAAGATGTAACGAACGAGAGGATTACGAAATTTCTCAGCGCGTACGTCGAGATACTGTCGACCTGAGAGAAGCTATCGGACGAAAACCACTAATTTCCTGGATTACCGACCAGTGTACGTACGGATGACGATCAAAAAAGGAATGACATCCTACGTTACCATCGACGGAGAAACGAAACTCGTGTCGTACAATGGCCAGCAGCAAACCTGGCGGTATTGTGGTGAGTCTATACATAATGGTATCTCGTGCGTGCAGAACAAAAAGCTGCTGGTCCAAAACTGGCAACAAACAGCTCATCGTACGCTAACGTCACCAAAAATCTTAACCCACCACGACACAAATGCCACGCGTCCAAGGTTTCAGGCCAAAAGCCATCATTACCGAAGCAACCTACGTCTTCCGCCATCACATCGAAACCGGAAGCATCCAGTAGTATGCCGTCTTTAGTTGGTGTGGAGACTATCGAGGTCGAGACTCTCTATTTTCTAGTTTATTTAGCTGAGTATATTTCATCAGCAGGCTCCAACAATCAGCGAAATAAACTTTCGATGTTCATTAGATTGCATTATGATTTTTTTGCTACAAGAAATCATTATTAATTTAATAAATTCGCCTTATGAAATATACTGATGTTGAAAAAATAAAAATAAGGAGCAACCTGGAATTAATGATGCTGATTTCGTGTTGAATGAGTGCAATAGTATAACACGCAGAGAAATATGTTGTAAATGCAAAAGGATTATGTATACATTCAACAAATTTTATTGTAGACTCACGGCTTACCTGTATTTTCTTTTGATTCGACTATTAAGGTTATTCATTCTAACAATAAGTATTGTTGCTTCTAAAATTACTTCAAGATAACCAGCTGTCAATTTCAATTCATAAATATAGTTGAAGCAAAAATATAATTTGTCGAGGCAATGTAAATGTTTGAGCGGTCATTTTGAAACGAAAATTTTTATTATTGTTTCTACAATATTATATTCTTAATTTAAAAATATTCCATTTTTTGTGATAACTAGTAGTTTTGTTGTTTTTGTGGAAAAGGTTTTTGAGATTCAAATAAAATTCGTTCAAATAAAAACAAATTTTTAAACATTATTTATTATTGTTATAAAATTACAGAAAATATAAAAATGTTATAAATTACAAAAATTACAATTTTTATCTGCCAACTTATGTAAATTAGTTGGGCATAGTTCTAAACTTTCTACATTTCAAATAACAATTATTTTAGTTGTTTTGTAGAGTTTGGCAGATGCTTATCAAAGCTTCGCATGTTTCCTTACGCTCTATGGTTTTCAGTGTATTGACCGTGTACTGATTTGCTGAAATAATCATGTGAATATAAATAAAATTGTTTAAATTCAAAGGTACTTTCAACTTACCCAAGAAAACGTTAATTATAATGGCTGTCAATCCAAAACTTTCCAATAACTCGAAGAACGTCAAAGTTTCTTCATCGACGCGTTCAACTAATTCTTCCACGTCAGCCATTTTAAGCCAGCTTTTCAGATTGCTTAAAAATCAAAAAGGCGGTATCCGCAAGTACAGTGGTTGTGAAGAGAGTGACGCCATGCAGAGCCACTCTAGTCGTAAGCATCCGACTATTTGAATTTTCTGCCAAATTATGATTTACCCATGAAGTATGTTTGATCCAGATATAACTATTGTTGATTCTACAAAACTAGATTGTTGTCTCAATAAAAATAAAAAGCAAAAAATAAATTTGCAATATCAACCAAATATTTTGTAGATTCTAAAATTATTATTTATTATTATTTAAATAGCTATACATCGTATTTACGATATGACTTCATCTACAACATTTCGCCAATATACTCGGTCTATGGCTGCCTCTCTCCAACCTCGTTGACGACCCACACTCGCCAGATCCTGTTGCACCTGGTCCGCCCATCGTGCTCGCTGTGCCCCACGCCTTCTTGTACCGGCCGGATTCGAGGCGAACACCATTTTTGCATGGTTGTTGTCCGGCATTCTCGCAACATGCCCTGCCCACCGTATCCTTCCAGCCTTCGCGACCTTCTGAATGCTGGGTTCGCCGTGGAGTTCAGCGAGCTCGTGGTTCCATCTTCGCCGCCACACTCCATCCTCCTGTATGCCGCCAAAGATGGTCCTAAGCACCCGGCGTTCGAAAACACCAAGTGTTTGCAGGTCCTCCTCGAGCATCGTCCACGTCTCGTGCCCGTAGAGAACAACCGGTCTTATCAGCGTTTTGTACATGGTACATTTAGTGCGGGGGTGAATCTTTCTTGACCGCAAGTTCTTCTGGAGCCCGTAGTAGGCACGACTTCCACTGATGATGCGTCTTCGGATTTCACGGCTGTTGTTGTTGTCAGCCGTAAGCAAGGATCCAAGGTAGATGAATTCTTCCACCACCTCGAATGTATCCCCGTCTATCGTAACACTGCTGCCTAGGCGGTCCCTGTCGCGCTCGGTACCTCCTGCTAGCATGTACTTTGTTTTCGACACATTCACCTCCAGTCCGACTTTCGCAGCTTCGCGTTTTAGGCGAGTGTAAATTTCTGCAACCGTTTCAAATCTTCTGCCGACAATGTTCATGTCATCCGCAAAACAAACGAACTGACCGGATCGAGTGAAAATCGTACCCCGGCTTCTGAGCCCGGCTCAGATGCTAAAATTATGATTTTAAATTCTAACAACAGTATTGTTGAAGCAAAAATCACGTGTATTGGTATCAATAAATTATTTTTATGATACAAATATTATTTTTTTGTTGAATTTATTCTCAGATATTGCTGTTTCAAACTACCTCTATTCTTCTACGTGAATGCTTGTGGTTACTTGGGTATGCTTATAAACAGCTCTTATACTTTGCCAAAGTTTTTTAGATCAAATTCTACTTAACAAATTTTGCAAATTTGCCAAAAAAAACTTCTATTTAACAGCAGTCAAGCAAAGTCAGAATAAACTTAATTAATTGAATGGAACTTTGAAATCATTGCGCTTTAATAAACTGGTCAAATTGCAGTGTATGCCGATTTCACCTATGATCGAATTGAGTTCGTTTGACTGTCGGGATACGAACAATCAAATCTAGATTCAGAATTACTAAGCGATTCACCGAAAGTAAGTTCTTTATCTGATTTACAATTCGTTCCCACTTTTCCCGACTATTTGGATACCAAAAGATTAGTCCGCTTAAGAAAAAAACTGAATATAACAAAATACAGGGTGCGGCAGAAAATATTGCGAAAATGTTCAAACTTGAGTATTGGGTTAATTCGTGTAGCTTGTAAATAATTTCTGTCGAAAGTGTATTTGTTTATGTTTACTTTCAAGTGCTGCATCCAACCATTCTATTTGTTTTATTGCAAATTCGTCAAAATGTTCGCGAAAGAAGTGATCACCAGTTTGTTGCTCGCCCAGAAGAAGCCGAAAGAGATTGCCAAGGTGGTAGGGTGCCATTTGGCAACAGTTTACCGCATAAAAAAGTCCCTGCAAGATGGTCCTAAGCAGCGAAAGCTGGGAAGCGGACGTCCGCGAATTGCACGCACGCCGAACGTGATCAAACGTGCAAAAATTGCTCGCAACCCGGTGCCTTCCATAAGAGGACTTGCAAAGAAAGCCAATATTTCGGAGAAATCCATGCGGAGAATCATCAAAGAAGACCTGCATGCATCTTCCAGAGCCAGAGTAAAACGCCACTTGATTACGGACCGGGTCAAGGAACTACGAGTGACTCGTTCCAAGAGATTGCTTTCCTTGTTGAAGAAGGAAAAAATGATAATCCTGTTCTCCGACGAAAAGCTTTTCAGCATCGATGCTGTGGCCAACAGCCGCACGGACCGGTTCATTTCACCGCAGAAAATGAAGAACGTTCCGGAAAAAGTGAAATTCAAATTTCAAACCAAACATCCGGCTGGTGTCATGATGTTTGGCTTGGTGGCGTCCAACGGTTTGAAAATGCCGCCTGATTTCATTGATGCTGGAGTTCAATACCGAAGTGTATATCGGTATTTTAAAGGACCAAGTGCTTCCTTGGGTGAAAGCCAACTTCTCCGAGGACCAAAACGTTGTCCTACAGCAGGATGGATCGCCGTGTCACACGTCCAATCGAACTCAACAATGGTTGAACGATAACATGAAGTTTTGGCCGAAGGATTTGTGGCCCCCTAGCAGTCCAGATCTTAATCCGTTGGATTATTCGATTTGGGCATATGTAAAGCACGAGCCTGCAAAACATCACATCCTAGTGTGAAAATCCTGAAATCAACCATAACACGCACATGGCAGTCAATGTCGGAGGACTACGTCCGAAAGGCATGCTCTGGCTTCCGGCGTCGGCTCGAGGATGTTATTAATAAAAATGGAGGACACATTGAATAAATTTGTTTAAAAAGGCTTTATAAAGATAACTGCACTCGAAAATGTTGATATTATTGCTTGAATTAGTTGAAAATGGGATTTGAGAGAAATAGAACAAATTTTCGCATTATTTTCTGTCGCACCCTGTACTATTGAAAAAAAAAAAAATGAGTGTAAATCAAAAATGACTTTGTTTTTTTATGCAGTTTCCTTATTGGACATTTGATTTGGAAAAACGTTTTGAGTTTTTTACCCCCATCCCATCAACATTTGCACAATCCAAAATGTTACGAGCGCTAATGCCCGCTAAGATTGAACTCGGTTTCTGGTAGGGAGTAAACGATTTGACTTTTGGCTTAGGTCGTTTGACAGCTAATCGATAAGATTTGATCGATTATCTATCAAACAGCCTACGCCAAACGTCAAATAGCTTGCTCCCTACCAGAAACCGAACTCAACCAAGACGGCCATTTCTAAATCCCTCGCGATCTCTCAGCGTCGAATTTTGTTTTAAAAAAAATCAAACCTGACGCGCTACGCGAGAAAATGAACGTGTTCGGGGGAGTGAAAATCTATATAAATACAAGTGAATTGTTGTTTTGTATGTGGCGATTTAACTCGATGACGGATGAACGATTTTACAATATTCTTTCTGCGTTCGATTCATCATGGGGTTCACTAAAATAATAATAATGAATTAATGACATATTTAAAGATGATGTAATATGGGATCTAGAGTGCTGTGACCAACCAGCGCTATGCACTTTACAATCTAAATTGAGGTATAGGCGGGACAGCGTTCACCTGGGCATCTAGTTTGAAATACAGGGTAGGCCCAAATAAGTGACGCATGCAACAAAGACTGTATCTCTCACGAAAAGACAAATACTTTAAATGTTTCTTTCTTATTCTGTTTCTTATATTTTATTGTTCATGTGTACATATTTACATTTCGATTCTATCGCCCCTAGCTGTAATTATTGCCCTTAGTCTCTTCGGAAAGGCATTACAAGCGGCACACACCTGATTTTCGGGGATTTCATCCCATATCTTCTGTATGGTAGCTTTGAATGTTTCAATACCCATTGGTTTGAGATCTCGAAATTGAGCTTCCATGATTCTCCAAATAGAGAAATCCAGAGGATTTGCATCTGGCGAAGAAGCTGGCCATAATTCCTTAGGAATGAAGTCTGGCAAATTCTTGGTGCACCATGCTTGGGTAATCTTTGTTCCATGTGACGGCGTAGAATCCTGTTGAAACACCCATCTGCGGTTATCGAACATCGTTGAAGTATGCTTCTTCAAATGCTTTTCCAGGACCTCTTTTGCGTAGTATGCTGCGTTGATTTTCACACCCTTATCAATGAAAAGCAGTGGTAGATGACCCATTTTCCGTGATTTTTTTCAGTTGTGATATTGAATAGTGAGCATTAGCACAATCATAATCGATCGCAATTACTGTATCTCTATTTGTATTTGTGTACTCGTAACAAGACAACCTTTTAGCAAATACCTTATTACTACTTGATTACATGATTACTTCAAACGATGCGTCTAACAACCAACCTAACTACTGGAAGCTCTGGTTTAAACTCATCAATTTTCCGCGCAGATACTCGGAAGTTCGATTCTATTAATAAATAATACATATTATATTTTTTAATTTTTTAACAACCTCCCAAATTTTTGAAAGATTCAGTTCCCCATTTTACCCTCCCTTTTCTTCGCCGGGAACACAACACCGAGGTGTTTTTTTTTTTTTTTTTCCCACAGCCCCAATTAAAAAAACCCGCCAAAAAAGAATACTAATAGGTAGAAAAAAACCCCTCCTCTTGTGCCCCCATAAAAAAAAAAAAAGGTAAGTTAGTATGCATTATTTTAATTTTAAAAGTACCCATTTTTTGACAGCTTCATATACACTGATAAAAATATTGTAGTACTGCATACCATGCAAATGTATTTGATGTTACTAAGGCGGTTCAAAGTAGAATGTACCAAAATTTGTTTCATAACGACTATGATTTCAACAAAATTACCATGTGCCCCTTGAAATTGAGCATTATATCATTAAAAACATTCATGGTTGTATCAATAACTTCAAATTTACCATATTGCCACCTGTGCATGGTAATATCAACAGAAATGCTGTTCGCATTAATAATAATAAACAGTTGACGAGTGCGCATCAACGGAAACTGATGTTTTTTTATGTTGACGATATTGGCAGACAAAAAAGTGGAGGTTGTTGTTGACGATATTCTTGCCGATGTGGAGCTCATCCGAGTGTTTATGCCATCCTGATTAGTAAGTTAAAAAAAAACAATTATTGGACTGACAGTTTGTAATACGCATGATTTCAGACCACAGAATAACCATGTCATATTTGAAAGCCCTTGAAGAGAAAACATTGAACGATGTGTTTTTGGCAATAAAATGGACTGGACAAAAACATTCATTACGTGCTAAGCTGGAAAATTGGGAAAGAACGTTTTATTTGAGCCGATGCAAACATCTTCCAGCAATCAGCGGAACGAGTTATTTTTGTCGAGTTCTCAACCATTTTTATTTTCTGCATGCGTGCAATGGGATGTGAAAGGATATGTTAACCATTTTGCATAATTTCAAGTGTTATCTCCGCAATCTAAATTCTTCATAATGAATTGAAATCAGTTTTACAGATCATCTGTTCATCTTTATTAATTAGGGAACAAGCATTATAAAGAAAATAAATCACACCAATATTATACAATTTTCTCTATTTCAGATTTGTTCTGGTTACTACATGAATATTTTTAACAATACCATGTACGGTATACACGGTGTTCAATAAGTTCGGATACACTTTCAAAATTTGTTAAAAAAATGAAAACATGTTTTTTTATTTTTTGGATTTATGTTATTGAAAGCTATGTTTACAAGGAACGTTTACAACATTTCTCTTGGAATGACCCCCCCTTTGTACTCCTTAACGAGCTTCAAACGTTTCTCGAACGCGTCGCAGGCGGCACGCACGGACTGCATGGGCATTTCGTCCCAGATTTTGAGAATTACCGTCTTGAAATGATCCAAAGTGCTGACCTTGTATTCGTTCAGCTTCGCCATCATATAGGACCAAACAAAAAAGTCGAGAGGATTCAAGTCCGGGGAGCTGGGAGGCCACAAAGTTTTGTCCAGAAAGTCGGTTAAATTGTCCCGACACCAGGCTTGAACCACATTTGCCGTATGGGCTGGTGCACCGTCCTGCTGGAACACGTAGTGCTCATCGCCGTAGAGGCTTCGGAGACTGGGGCAACAACCTTTTCCAAAACCTCAGTTTTGTAGTACGCCGCGTTGATTTTGACGTTTTTTTCAATAAACACCAAGGGTAGCTTACCACGTTTGCATACTGCCCCCCAAACCATCACCGACGCGGCACTTTGGAACCGAGGGATGTTTATATTGGATTCAGGAATGCTGTCCCTCGATGGCGCCCACACCCGGTCATTTTGCACATTGTGCGGCTGCTGCAGCACGAACAGTTTCTCGTCCGAAAAAACAAACTCCTGACCAGCGTGCCGAGAGAGGATCCTCTTAGCTCGATCCAACCGCTTTTTGCTGGTAGCCTCCGAAACGCCATGGACCTTACGTTTTTTGTAAGGCCTGAAACCAAGGTCCTTGGTGAGTATGGTGTGAGCGGTTCCAATGGAAACGTTGAGATCTGCAGCCGTTTTCCGGATTGAGCGGTTCTTTTTGCGCCGAATTCGCTCCCTCACGATCTTGATGACCCGTGGCGTCCTCGCTGAACGCGGCCGACCGGATCTCGCACGGTCATTGGTCGAGGACGTCTCCCGGTATCGCCTGATGGTCGTGTAGACAAAGTTCCGCTTGACCCCATGCGATTTCAGCAGCCGGAATATATCGCCGGGTCGCTCACCGTTCAAAAAACGCTTAATTACGAAGTCCCGATACTCTTTCATCGCGCGTAACAAACAAACAACAACTAACAGAATGTCAACACCGCGCACATTCGGTAGCGTATGAATGAAGCTAAAGCTGACACCAATACCAATGCAGAATATGTACATGGCGCATACCTACGCAATGATGAAAACTTGTATTCGAACTTATTGAACACCGTGTACACTGAAGTTTTTTTTTACGACGGTAATGGTAATGAAAAAATACTTCAGTGTACTGCAGCGCCATCTATGCAGCGTAATGTGGAACTAATATGATAATATTAAAATACTACAAATAACATACTGAGAAACGTTGCCGAAGACAGCAACTCTCTAGCGTTTAATTTAGAAAAGATAGACTGCAGTGCCATCTATGCGGCATGATGTGGAACTAATATGACAATATCAAACGACGACAAACGACATACTGAGAAACTTTGCCGAAGACGGCATTTCTCTAGCGCCTCATTTATAAAATATAGACTGCAAAGACGACGAATGCCACCCTGAGAAATTTTGCCGAAGACGAAAACTCTCTATAACTACTCTGGACTGTTTTGCTCACACATTGAATTAACAACCTCTATCCATTTGTAGCAGATTCCCGGTGGCCAATGTAACTGGAACCATGTTTTTCCACCACCAATACATTTATATGACCATATCCTTTCAATATGAATATGAAATATAATTTTTGTTTCCTTGACTTTTTTACGTCGTTTTTTGAAATAACGCGGTTTTTTTTACGTCGTGTTTTGAAATAACGCGGTTTTTTTACGTCGTTTTTTGAAATAACGCGGTTTTTTTTTTACGCGGACCGTGTAAAAAAAACCGCGTAGAAAAAACCGCGTAGAAAAAACCGCGTAAAAAAAACTTCAGTGTAATAGTATAATTCACTGCAATTTCATTTGTATCGACAACATTTGGCAACGTCGATATTTTAATTAGTCTTGTTTCGTTTAAACCCGACAAAATGGTTAACCGTACCATTTCAAAGATTTGCCGGTGCATGGTAAAAATAACAACCATAGTAGTAATTTTAAAAGCATTATTCGTTCTACCGAAATTTAGTGGTATTTGGTTTTTATTTTAAACCTATAAAATAGTAACGACTACTATGAGGCTGTTTTCAGTGTACTATCAAAAAATGGGTACATTTTTACCCATTAATGGCCGGTTACAGCGTGGTCTCAAGCTTAATGATTCGCCCCTGAGAAAGTAACTCACACGAACACACTCTCAAATATTCGGTCAAAATAACATAGCGAATCAAAACTAAATCAAAGATGATCCTAGTACCGGAAAGCGCAAGAATGTGTTGCAAGGTGCATGCTGCAAGGTATACTTCGGACTAAGGGGTTCTACAACAGTGAACCAATTTCAAAACGCTAGTTTCACATTGATCGTTGATAGTACCACGATTTACAGCCCACAATATTTTTCACTTTATTCTGCTGTCAATCATATTTACACGTGAGATGATCAATACACTTTTTTGGTGTATATTTCTCGACTTTTATATAGTGTTACCATGATCCGATCCTACTAAAAGTTGTATGACGGATAGAAATTCTCTCGGAAAGAATTTATCTAGGTTCAGGACTATGTTCTCCACGCGTTTCATGATCGGCTGTTAAATTTCCAAGCACTGCCAGTGCAACACGTCATTTGGGGCTTGATTTAGTTTGTATCACTTAGGTTCCGACTACATTTCTTCTCAACTTCTTTAAACTTTCAGCAACTTGTTCCCTGTTTCCAATTTTTTTTTTATCAGATTGAAGCTTCTGCCATTAGGTGCTGAAAATAAACAAATCTTCATATGAAATGCATTAACAAATCAGGTTGATAAGCTTTGATTAATTTCATTCACAGCTAAATTTTCTGTAAAAGAAACTTCAATTGGTAAGTTTAATTGGCTATAACACCCACCAGTAAAATAAAAAAAAAAAAATAGTATCAAAGCTTAGCATGCCCCACAGTATATTTTCGAGAAGCACTGGGCACTAGACATTATTCAGAAACTATCTATAAAAAGAACAAACACAACATTGATAACTCACAACACTTTCTTTCCCTATCCGCAGATTCCCGCCGTACAACGTACCATGGTAACTCCCCGCTCGCCCCGGGTCATAACCCAATTGGGTGCCATCCGGAAGCAACTGCAAATGGAACAGCTGCAGGTGGATAAAACCTACCACAGTGAGCAGCACATCAACTAGCAATCGAACAGCAGCAATGTCGTCCACGGATTAACTTTGTGCCTTTTTCCTTCGAAAAAAAGAAAAACCGTCCAACCAATCCTCCATTTTAACTTTTGTAACTTAAGTAATATAATAGCTCTGACTGTACAAAATCAATCTTCTTTTTGAACGTTAACTTTCTTTGTTAGTTAAAAATATAGGTGAATAAAGTATGTTAGAAACAATATTCCAAGTGGGGGCCTTCTTTCGAATGAACTTACAAAACAATCAGCGAATTTACCTCCTTCGATGATGCATTTATCCGACTCGGTATTTACATAAACAATCTAACGCACGTAGTTAACTATTTCTCCCGAGGAACTTACTTGGTCGACGTGCGGGTGCGCTTGTTCCACGAGAAATTAACTCCGTAATTCTTAACGCGCTGCTTCTTGCTAACCTGTGGATTATCCACGAACCATCTCCACCCGTTCCGTTCGCAATGGTTGATGGCCTCCTCGGCGGAGCCAAATTCCACGTTCATATTCGACAGAGGATCACCACTGCGAAAGTAAAACAAATGAAACCCGATCGAACCGGTAACATTCCAACGCCTAAAACATACCTTGATGACCATCCCATCAAAGGATTCTCCCAGCGCTCGCGATTGTCAAACTCAATGTTCCAGTGGTGCTGGTTCTCGGTTCCGCTTTGCATGGCATTCTTAGCTGGCATGAAGATACGCACACGTCGTTCCTTAACATGTTCCTCCGGGATGCCGGAAATCGGGCTCAAATCGACCTATAATTCAAGACACTGGTAGCTGGCATTCGGACTTCAATCAGAATCAAAACAAACCTTCGTGGGCACGGCAATGGTGGTGGCTTGCTTCTCCCGTTCGCGGCGCTCGACCTCGTCCGCAATGATCAGATTTGCATCGACGATGGGAGCTTCCTTCTGCTGCCGGGCATCCTTCAGCACGATCGACGAGGTGGAAAACGATGCCTTCGTCCTGCAACAATACAAACCGTGATTACACAATCAGTCGCTCACAGCAAGCAGCGGTGGATGATCCGAAACTCGCTTGTTTCCTACTGGTTTGGAGTTGAACCCGAGAGGGGGATCTAACTTACCATTGAGCGGTAGCCGCACGGGACAAGGATCTGAGAATAAGGCTCATTTTACCGATAGGAAACTCGGGATGTATCCGATCAATTTATAGCACTTGAGAATCAAATGAAAAACTCAGAGGATTCGTAAAGCGAAACGTCAAAGTGTTCCGAATGACAGTGAAGATTGATACACTGTAAATTGAAGATGATTAAATCTCTGAACGTGGATGTTGCATGCAAGTTGACGTGAAGAATATTTTAGTACAGCAGCAAACAAATTACGAAAATCTAAATACACGGTAATTGCGAAAACCATTAATGGGTAAAAAAACACCTATTTTCAAATAGCATTCCCATGTCAGAATTTTGAAATTTTTCAACAATTCAATGGGTAAAAAATACCCATTAGCGGAAACCTCATACAATAAAAAATGGTTACATATATTTCCCTTTAATTGGTGAAAAAATAGTTTAAAAACCAATCGTATCCGCTATATCGTTGGTGGAAAGCGCAGCTTCCCAAGTAACCACGAGGCTATAATAGCTTGCATATATAGGGCATAGGCATTACGTCTAGTGCATCATTGAAGTTGGATTAAAGCTGAAAAGGGCCCCACTAAGATCGAACTAATGCTATATCTCTTGTAATGCCATAAGACATTGCTAAAGTAGCATTATTGCATTGGTAATGCATCATTATATTCTTAAAGCTAATCTAACGCTTCATTACTTGACAACTGTTGAATTGACGCGATTCCGCATTAGCACAGAGAACAGACGAATTGGCTCATACAAATTTTACAAAAAATCATGTGTTTGCTAATATAGTGGCGCCGTAGTGCGGCGACTTTCCATACTAATTACTCCCATCACGGTGAAAGCAATCCACCCATGAGAAGAGTTATTTTTCTTCATGTCGCGAAAAGCTAGGAGAAATTGACCTACCGTTAAGTTGAAAAAGGTTTTGAAGATCTGTTAAAACTTCACTTTCTACAAATTTAAGTTCTTTTGCCCTTGTTTTCCGCGTACAAAGAAAGACGGCCTGTGGAAAAAGTGGTACAAATATATAACTCTTCTATTGGGTAAGGAACGTTCACCGTTCGATCTGTGATATGTAAAAAACAGATCTGGAAATGTTAATGTATCGTCTCTTTCATTCTTTCGCTGCGCGAATCCAGCAAGTTTAGCGTCACAATAGCGAAGCGAGAGAATAAAAGACGATAAATTCACATTGCCACACCTGTTGATACGAGCAGTTTGTTTACAAAACGGTAGAAAACAGTTTAACAGAACCTGTTCCAGTTCTAATTTATTATTATTGACTACCGGTAAGTAGTTAAAAACCATAGAAATCCTGATTTCAATCAGCGTTAGCTTTCGTTTTAGTGTAGCAGCAAGTATCGCGTGGTTCCCGTTCTAATAAGTCCTTGTTCTACTATATGGCAGTCGCTGCAGCACCTAGGTTTCTCCCGTCTGGATGTGTCCGGAATATCAAAAGGACCAGCCATCTGTTTGCTCCTTTGGGGAACGGGGTTCGTGCGCATTTCAACACCTCCGAGTGTGATTTCCCTTGCGGAACATCAATTCCCGTCTGCTAAGGACTTCCCGGTTAAGGAACACAAGGAGCTAAACAGGCAAAACTGGTTGTCAGCAGGAAGTAAGAGAGTTAAGGGACGACAAATCGGCAGCGGCATAAATACTGCAATATACAGCGGGGCTTCCAACTGCCGACAATACTGGTTGAAATCATTCTTATCACATCATGTTTTTTAAATTAAACTAATATTAATCAAATAATCACTCTTTCAATAACTGAATCAGATGATATTACCAAAATCAATTTCATTTTTTTTATTCATCCGTCCCTTCAAAACAAACAAAAGAAAATTACAGGAAAATTTAGTTTCTTCTACTAAGTTAAATTTGTTCCACATGTTAATGATCTATGTAAAGGAATTTATTTTTCCCAAAGTATTTCCTTGCTGATTTGTGCACATTTTCTTCCCATTTTTACCTTTTACCACCACTTTGTTTAATATCAACATTGATGACGTAACCGAATAACGCTGTCAATGTCCCTATGTCAAAATGGAAACACTAGCGCCACCCCATTAGACATTCCATACTAATTTGAATCGACAGTTCCGTTTATGATCACAACCGGTCGTTTGAGCCTGGACGTCTGTTCTCTGTGGCATTAGTGATGTTGATTTTGTGTTCAATAAGAGCAATAATATAATGCTTGTGGTTACTTGGGTTGTTTCATTATATAAATTTTATAAAAACTAAAATAAAATTTGAAACAATACACTGTCGGAAGTAAGACATATGATATTTTTTGTATATAAGTATTCTAATGCTTCAAAATAATGCTTCCAGATCGTCGATTTAAAAACTTGCGTTAACAAACGCTTTGTGTGTTCGGTTAATCTACATAAGAACTATGTGATCAACAATATATTCGTCACAGGGTTTGCCATCCGAACCATAAAGTTGATATTATCATGTTTACTAAAACGGTAACGGGTTTTGGTTTCAACAAACCATCAAATGTTCCGATTCTGATAAGGAAAGAAAATAATGGATAAGGATCAGAATCTTAAGGGAACGTCCATTAATTATGTCACGCAAAAATTGACTTTTTATAATAGAAGAATTGCACTGAAGTTAGCAAATCCATGCTCATTACAAAGTAAATCGTATAAAACCGGTCATCTAAGGTCAGATCTGTTTTTGCGATAGCATGCCAATATCTGCGCTGCTTTGTTGATCAGGGAGTCTTTGATCAATTTAGGATTGTTTTCAAGTAGTTTGAATCAATAATAGGAATATGTGGCATTTAATGACTGCTTGTTCTCTTTTTGGAGGTGATTCCATCTGTTTTTCGTCTTCCTACCAGAAAAACAATGAAACAACTTCTTACGATACGATAATAAATATATTTTCCAAACGGTAAACACCAACTACTTAGTTGGTTGGTTGCCAAGGTTGCCACCATCACCACCGTCACCGCCAGTGCTGCCAGAATACTTTAGATCGAGTTATAAATTATACAAGTTGATGGAATGCATTCTGAGCAAACGTGAGTTCTATGATCAAATATGAGTGAAGTAGATTTTTTTCGTTTTCGCACACATTTTTTGGCATTCCCACCACTCTATATCTTGAGGCCAGTATCGACCTAAAAAGTAGAGAGGTTCCGGAATTTTGTTCAATATTACCAACCGGAATTTTGACAATTGATCTGCATGGAACGAAATGCCACCTTCACTTACGGAATAATTGAGCGGGATATTGTTCCGAATGTAAAAGTGACAGCTCCCATTAGTTTGCCTGGAAACCTTACAAATTCCAATTTAATTTTTAGTTCTTCTCAGGTGGATACTGCTGCAGAAATTTCTTTTCGATTCTTTACTTTTCCGTTTCAGTAAACGAAATTTAACATGGGATTGAGATAGAAAAAGAAATTTCTTTCGAACACGATACCGACCTTTGGGGGGAGAAGAAAATCATAAAGTGTGTAAATTTGATGAATCCTGAGTAATTTTGAAGAAAAAAGTTGCTCACGAGAAAGCTGTCTTGCCCTTTGGCGAAGAAAAAAATCGTTGTATCAAGAGCGCAGCTGCGGAACAAATCCGCCAATTGGGTGCACGTTTTGAGACTAAGGTTCAGAATACGTAAACGACGTTGCCCAGAACAAGATGTGTAAAGCAGCGCTACCTGGATGAATACATTTTCATCCGTAAGCTTATCATCGTATTTGATCACAATTGCCACTACGTTGTCGCAGTCTGTTAATGAGAAATCATTGATTAGGATGAATACCTACAACAGCTAATAGAAAGTCACAAACCAATTCTGGTGATTTCTATATCCGTGGTGTTGGACATGAAGAAGTGTCCGAAAAAGTCGGCTACGGGAACCAACCACGCGGCCAAAACAACCGCCCCCAAAAATTTTAAATAAAAACCTCCCCACCGTCCCCCTATATCCCCTGTAGAACAAACCACTAGTTGAATAACCAATACACGAAGGGTATGTCCATATAACCACTGCATGGAAGTAAGTGTACTTATAGCACCGACAAACCGACATGAATGACAATAGAAAATGTCTCAATATTTCTGTTCAAATTATATTACTGACATCTATCTTCGTGTACGCTGAGAACGTTTATTGAAGCCACGAACATCCTTAGGAACATGATTAGAAGGTTCATATCTGAGCAATTCTGGACACATTTATTTGATCTAGATAAAATGATTCTATAGGTTTTGACAGATGGGATCGCTGCACATTTGAATCGATCGCTATAGATTCTTGATCAATAGTGAAGATTGAGTTTCATGTCGGTTTGTCGGTGCTTATAGACTTCTCCACCCGTCAAACGAGCAACCTGACCGATTGTCGCCAGGTCAAGTTGTTGTTGTAAACAAATAGGTCCACCGAAACGCCGGCACCAACGCATTCCTGACCAAGCATGTTGTAAACGGTTGACTGTGGAGCTGTAGAATATGTTAAAAATATGAGTCTCAGACACATGAATAGACAAACAAGACTTACTCAAAAGTCTTCTCCTTATCCGTTCCAAGCAGCTTTCGATCGTCGCGTGGCTTCAGCTTACCAGGAGCGTCGGATGTCGGAAGCGAAGAATGGAACACATACCATTTACCAGCACATTCGGAAGCTTTCAAGGCTTCGAGACCAGCTTGCAATGCTGGCAGCAGAATTGTCTCAGTTTCACGTGTCTCTCCAAACATCTTGGGAATCTGTTCCATTAGAGCATCATTTTTTGTCCATAATCCGCACCGTCGGACATGTTGAAGTCTTCTTTTTTGTCACTTGCATCCGAATAATACTGAGCCGGAGATTTTTCTCGTTTCACCAGCACCTTGTTCAAATCAAAACCGGCGGATCCTATACGTACCGATTGCAAACGAAAATATGTTCGTCTCTGATGATTGGATGGAGGTTATCAGTTTCCGCCATTTCAGCTCCCACCCTTTGTTTTGACAAGAAAATAGTGTTGCCGAATATAAAAAAAACATGAACAAATCTGGCAGTGTTGCTAGATTAAATTTTACATAACAACTAAATGCGATAAAGCATCAAAATTGTGTAATATTCAACATTGTTTGCGGAGTCCTTTATGTGCATTGGTTTTCGTGTAATATTTATGTTTCATGCAACTAATAATTTTGTTCTGATGTAATTTGAAGAGCGATTGTAATATTCCATCAAGGGGATGTTATTGTGCATCGTATTTCCTTGATTACATCAGTTTTTAAAACGTTAACATCAATTACGTTGAATCATATTACTTTTTTTTTGCTGTGTACTAAATAATTGAGTTGATACACTTTTTTACGAAAATTGAGTACCACTTCCTTGTGGGAAAAGATGAAGGAGTACATTTCTTCCCAGTCACTGAGAAAGGCCAGTATCGACTTAAAAAGTAAAGAGGTTACGGAATTTTGTTCAATATTACCAAGCGGAATTTTGACAATTGATCTGCATGGAACGAAATGTCACCTTCACTTACGGAATAATCGAGCGGAATATGTTTCCGAAAGTAAAAGTGACATTTCCTAGTAGTTTGCGTGGAAACCTTACAAATTCCAATTTTATTTTTCGTTCTTTTCAGGTGGATACTGCTGCAGAAATTTCTTTTCGATTCTTTACTTTTCCGTTTCAGTAAACGGAATTTAACATGGGTTTGGGATAGAAAAAGAAATTTCTTTCGAACTCGATACCGACCTGAAGAATGGAACGGGAGTGTATGCGGGTTAGAAAACTTGTACTGTTGACTAATGGGATACTCGTGTTGACATTGATAGAACTGGGTAGTGGAATGGTAATCGTTTCTTTGACGGAGAAAATATCCGGAAGCTGTGGATGGTAGGTGTTGCTACCCAACGACAGTGTGCAGCATAACCTGCGCCTGTCGGACACCTTTAAGCAGCACATTTTGATTGCCGTACACATAACACTATTCGCGTTTCAATAACGGATGATTTTCGTCCAGTTGAACCTCTGGAGGCAGCTGACCGATGGCCTGAATATTGGAATCCCCTTCATGGCGTTTTTTTTCACTTCGTTCGGATTGAGAACCGAAATTCCGCGTGCGACAAGTTCTGATTCTGCGCCCGTTTTAAACGTCATTGCGTGCGGTTGCGACAAACACTGAACCGGTTGAAGAGAAAAACAATACATTGACATTAGAAGAAGAAGACAACATCTGACAACTGAGAAAATGACAGTTCTAGACAAAATCGTCAAAAGGTCGAAAATCACAATTGTAAACAATGACTTAAAACGTAAATTTGATGGAAATGCCAGGTTGCTAACATCTATATCCACTACCGAAGGGAAGGTTATAACTCCTTGTATCTGTTTCTGGTGCTATTTTGTTTGTGGGAGCAAGCAGATCCCAGAAAAATACGCTAGAAGTCATTGTTTTCAAATGCCACTTTCGACCTTTTGACTATTTTGTCTATGGTTGACCCGGATATAAATATCGATACAATTACAATTTAATAATATACAATAACAACAGAATGTATTGGCGACCATGAATCTTACTGTTCATGTATCAGACTAATAAAAAAAGTACATTGTAATAACAATAGATCTACTATACACTCTATATGCCAAAATTTTCAACAATAGTGAAACAATACAATTTATAGTTATTAACTCAAATCTGTTCAGAAAAAAGTGATATTTTTTATTGTTAAGATGCATAACAACCCCCTTATTCTATTGTTGATGCCTCAATTTACAATAGCTATTGTAGAAACAGTAAGTCCTAATGTAATCTTATTGTTGCGAACAATACGATCAATTGTACATACCATTGATTCTATTGTATGGTTACTATACATTTTATTGTCAATCTATTATACTTTTTTATTCAGGGATCGATTTTCAAGTCGCGAAGGAGAACGAATCCTATCTGGGTATCATTGTGAATGGGGCCTTTAACCTTGGTGTACTAAAAATGCACCTGTCAGAAGTTTATTTTTTGACAGTCGTGTCTTCCTCTCTCAAACCGCTCTTTTGCTCTTTCGGGGAGAGTCTCTATGCTGGACGTCGTCGCTCCGCAACGCGAGCCGTTGTTTACGTTTTTTATGTTTATTTTGGGAAGCAGCAGCAGTGTTCTCACGCAAACCAGTATCGTATCGCATTTCGGGGGGCCCTTCGTCCCATCGCGTATCATTTTCTCATGTTGCGGCTGTATGGAACCCAGTCCGTTTGCGTGCCAGTAGAGATCGGTATTGCTGTATTTGTTATGTGTTTCTCCGGCGCCGTCCGTCCGCCCGTTCCCCAATGGTAGGTATACTGCAGCAGCAGCAGTAGCAGCTCCTACACCACGAGTCCGTTTTTTTTGTTCCCCGCTCACCTCTTCAGCAATCACTCTGGCAGTGGACAGAAAATTATTGTACGACGGTCTCCGCACCACATCGAGTGGGTAGGTTTCATTGGCAAGAGAGGGAGCTTTGATTCCATCGTTGTCACCGTCGGTCGTCTTCGCGGGGTCACAGACACGGGTTACGCGTTTTCGGGAAGTCTGCTCTTGGTTCCGTCCGCGGTGGAATCCCTAGGTTGTTTGTTTCGTACCGAAAGTACTGGAATCGCCGCAGTGCAGCAGTGAAAGCGATCGCAGCAGCCCCCAGTGGAAAATTTTCGAGCCGTTTTCTTTTGCATCATCAGCAGAAAATAGTCGCGAAAGGTAACAAGCATCGGCAAGACACGGCCTTTCAACTCGACATCGTAATCGCCGAGTGTTTATGGTTCGAAGCCTAAAGGTGTAGGCTTTAGAAGAAACGCAAATATTAGAGGTGCGGCTACACGAGAGAAAAAATAATAGTGTTCTTAAAGTGTGAATTCAGGACCAAGGAGTGACGGTGAATTATTCAACCTAAGTTGGTGGGAAAGAAGAAACAACTGCGAAAAATGTGAAGATTTGTCCCAGAAAAAAAAGCTAACGAAAAAGCCAACCAACCGGAGCAAAGTAGAAGAAAGCAAGCATTCATAAATAATCGCGTCGGAAAGGATTGCGTTCAAACAGACGAAACAGCTGAATAAGACGCGATAAGTTTCTTTCTGCGGGAATTAAATTTTCAACAACAACAACGGAGAGCAGCCGATAAGCTAGCTAGTAAACCATCAGACAGGTAAAGTGGGTTATTAAATCAATATTCCTCCCCGTTCGATTGTCATCCGTCTTCGTCTCCGTGTCTCAGCCGTCGTTCCTTGTTCGTGGTCGATCATAATGAGCTGGCCCCTTAGGACGGCCGCGCGCAGAGAAAAAGGGCACAAACCCTTTTATGCAATATGCGCTAGTGTGCAAAAATAAAAAGAAGGGGGAAAGCGAAGGGAAAATGCATCATCATCTATGCTAAATAACAACCTGCAACGTGCTGCTCCACTAGTAGTTATATGCCGAGCACACACAGTCATGGGGGCTTCCCATTCATTTCGCTTTTGTATGCTCTGTTTAGTTGTTTATGGCACTAAGCTATTTGCCTGCCGCTGCTGCTACCGCGTTTTTCACATTCTCGCTGGTGCCCAGTGAGGTGCTTTAGTAGGGCTTCATTCGTCCCTTAAATGTGGATGGCGCATCCTGGTCGAGTGTGGTTTTTGCGGTTGTTTGCTCTTATGTATTGGAATATACAGGCCGGTTCCCGGTTGCAGAAAGTCGACTTTTTGAGGCACCGATCAAAATTTCTTATTTAAATCTGGGCAATTTATTTTCTGGTGTTCTTGGGAAAGTTTGTTGATTTAATTCAGACTTATTGATATAGCGAATTTCATTATGGTTTTCGTTTTAACTTTCGAGGTGACAGAATAATGTGTAACCAGTGCTCCTGAACATCATTAATCTATTTTCTGTTTAACTTTTATTTTGTAAATTTTGTAATGACGTGCTTTTTATTGTTTGATTTCACTTTTCTAGGTCTTAAACATTAAACAAGTCCTGATAGTTCAAGGAACTTCAAGGAGTATCGTGAACTTTTCTCGAAGTATAGTACACTGTTCCCAGAAGTTCCATTAGCTTCTTCGTGAAGGGTCTATGAACCTTTCCATTGGCAGTTTCCTGACCTTCTATTAGAGACACAAATTCTTCTCGATGCTCCTTGAACATTTCTCTGCACTTTCGAAAGACCTCTGAACCTTTCATAAAGTTTGATTTATATCACCCTGAAGTTTCCTGAACTCGTGGAAGTGCCCCATCCCTTCAAAATTACCTACATCTTCTGGAAATATCTTTAACTTATAATTGAAGTTCTCCTTCATTTCTAATGGATTTTTTCCTAGTGCTCTTGAGAGACTTTTCTAATGAAAGTTATGTGAATTTCTCTTGAAGTTTTCTGAACATCTCCTAGATATTCATTAAAATTCTCATGGAAGTTTACTGAATCTTTCCTGTATATTCAGGGAAGTTTTGCTATTAGTTCTTTAGGTTGAAATGGGAGGGAGTCGTTTCTCTATATGAACTATACTGCCGTTATAAGCATAACTGTCCCATGTATATAGGGAATCCCATAGAACATGGGACAGTTATGCGTATAACGGCAGTATAGGTTAGGTTAATTATTACTTCACGTTCTTGAGACTAAAAACCACAAACAAAACAAAATAAACAACGCTCAAACTGCTAGTCAATAGATTCTTGAATTTTTCACGCCTGAAGTCCTAATAACACAATTAGGGAAACTGCCCCCATATTAATCTCATTGTTCCTATATTCATCCTACGATGAATCAAACAATTGGGCAGTTGAAGGATCGGTTTCGTTTTCTAATAATGTTTGCTTACGTCAAATAACTACAACAAACAGTACTAACTAATCCTGTCACGTGTATATCGTTTTATTTCAAGTAGGATGAATTGCAAAGTGATGAGATTAATATAGGTACATCTTCCCTATATTGCTAATTATATTTGAGGTTTGTGCTCAGAAAACTACGAAGTGATAGGGACTTGATCCCATATGTTCTTAAACCGCTCCGGGATGTTCTTTGAACTTCTCATGGTGGCTCACAAATTTCTGGTTTAATTCCCTCAACATCTCAAGAAAGCCCACTTATCTACTTCTTTTAGATTCTCTAACCTTTACTAGAACGTTTTCTGAACAACTGGATGTTCTCTGAACTATTCTTGGAATATTATTTAAATGAAGCGTTTTTAGCACAGCATTTTCATAAATGTAATAAATTGGTTTATTAAAATTTCAGAAAAGATAACCAACTTCGTGATAAATCTAAAAAATGTTTTGTCCTGAAACTTTGCACCCGAGGGATGTTAAATAAAGGGTGAGTCTATAATTATTGCGACACTCGTGGATCCACTCGTTCGTCATGGACTCTCAAACTTGCGTAGCTTGTTTTATGCTTGACCGAAATCGTCAAAATTTTGCCCAGTTTCTCTTTAGAGTGTATTGTTCACATTTGTTCAGTTGTGTTACTGCCGTCGGACGCATAAATGTCACATGTTAAAAACGAGCAAAATGAGAAAAACGCATTTGAAGTTTCAAAATATATTTACACTGTTACCGCACAATTTCGCTCTTTTTATTGACTTTAACGCAATAAACTATCGAAGCATATTAATATTATTGAGTCTTACTCCAACTTGCCCAAAAAAACTATTTTTTCCACATTTTTTCAATCAAATCCCAAATGTGACACTTATGCCGCGAAATTCTCTGGCCAGGCGAAAAATGTACGCATATTTGTCACATCGTGAACTGAGAGATGGTTGTTGTTGATATTTGTTTCGACATTTCACGAGCGACGATTGTATTTCTTTGGCGTGATTTTTCGGTGTCGATAGAAGTGGAACCAGAAATTGAATATTTGAAACAATACGGACAATCCAGTGGCGAGGAATCGGAAGAGGACTTCCGCGGGTTCGATTTCAAAAATGGCACAGGTGAGCGATTTCTGTCTGCGGACCCGGCAAAATTACCGGTCCCAGAGGTCGACCAATCGGTTTTCAGCGGCAGGGGCGTAGGATCGGAACCTGGGACAAGTTTCCACGGTAGAAACTCCGACGAAGAAAAGGAAACAAGGGAAAGCTGTGATACGGATAGCTCTGGCCAAAGCGGAAATCCGGAAAAAGAACCAAAAAAGAAATTAAACGAGAAGATTCAGCTAGAAAACGGCATCTGTCGCATACGGTCATTCTGGACAATTGTGGATGCCTCAAAAAGTGCAACGAGAATCTTACGCGGGATGACAGACTACAGTTCCATAAATTATATTGGGATCTGGACAATGTTGGTCAAGGAAACTTAATCCGGCAGTATGCTCACCCAAAACCTATTGCACGACGCCGGAGCCGTAAAGTGTCCACGGATTTGGTAAAGCAACTTGCGTTAAAATGCACTCTTCCAAGCTCAACAACATCTCTTTTGTGAAGCTCGGGCACGCAGAGTGTGAGGCGTGCACTGCTGCAGAGCTACGTATCAAGGTCAATGGAAACTCCGAAATTAAGGATTGTAGCTGCACCGACTGCTCTGGACATGCACAACATCTTCAACGTGCAAAGGAATCACGATTGTCTTATCGATCAGATGGTGACAAAGTGCTGCCAGGTGTAGCAGTTTTTTTTGTGGACGTGCAAAAAGTAAGTTCTCGGAAATGCCTAATATACACAATCATTTCTAAGTTTTGAACTTATTTTCTAGGTCATGCAGCTTCCACGGTTGGATTGCTTCAATAGCATTATTTTCTCGCAAAGGTTGCTGGTCTTCAATGAGAGCTTTGCGCCTGTTGGTGCCTACACACGTGCATTTCCAGTGTCTGCGTGCATTTGGCCCGAGTCGGTTAATGGTCGCACAGCCAACGAAATCCTCAGCTGCTTTTTCAAAGTAATTAAAAAGTACGCTGACCTGAAGACAATTATCTTTTGGTTGGATAATTGTAGTTCGCAAAATAAGAACTGGAACTTATTCCAACACATTATCCTACTGATAAACAGTAATGAAATGCAGGTCGAGCGCATACTTTTTAAGTACTTCGAATCCGGACATACGTTCATGGCCGCTGACTCTTTCCATGCGGCGGTTGAATCCAAAATGCGCCATGAACGTGTTGTCACTTTTGAAAACTTCAAGTCTGCGGTTGGCAATGCGAAGAACAATGTTGACGTACTTGATATGCAAGCTACAGACTTTTTCCAAGCTAAGCTCACCGTTTCGCAGTACACGATAAACCAGTGCAAGCCCCGCCCGTACGTGGACTCCATGCGGAAAGTGGTGTTTGAAAAAGGCCGTTATGAACGATAAGATAACGTCAACAGACAACACTCAACATACTGCAAGTTGTTTTCCAAGAAGCAACATAAGTTGGTTGAAAAGGATTCGTTCTCCATTGAGACAAATGTACGCTGGCAAAATGCTCCCCAAGGAATTGAAGAAGAGAAGAAAACTTCTCTCCTGAAAGTGGTTCTACCTGTCGTTAACGAAGAGGAAAAATCATTTTTCATTAATCTTCCGACGAAGCAACAAGCTGCTAATTAATCGTTGTACTTGATTCAAACTTTAAATAAATATTATCGCCACAACACGTTACAATAATTATGCGTCTTATTAGGATAAAATGGGTTTGTCAAATGGTTCCTCTTCATCACTTTTTTATGGGTTTGAACATTTTAAGTATAGTTATAGTCACAGTTTGATATCGCCTTCTCCCAAAAGGCCGTTCGCATTCTACGTGGAGAGGTTTTAGACAATATAATACCTCCCCTCCACCTTCATGTACAACCGTCCATATGCGTCCAATGGCAGTGTAGTTGTCAGTGGAATTCCGGTCGAAATGGAAAAATGGAAGGAAACGCTTCACGAAAGGATTTTGTTCACCCACATAAAAAATCCTTGGTTGTTGCAACGCGCCACCTAAAGATCCTTCAAAGGTTCCAGGAACGAATGACAGTGGCCAAGCCACGAGCTGGACGAAAACCGGGAACAACGCGCAAAAAAAACTATAGAGCGCTGAGTGCTTATTTCAAGCGGAATTGCTTATTTCAATGCGTTACACAAATTGATGTTTCGTAAAGTTCCATCCAGAAGGCCAAGAAATAACGTTTGCATTAAAAAAATGGACTTTTTTCGGATGGTGAAAAAAATAAGCCAAGACAGATAATTGATTTTGATAAATTTCCCATAAAAGTTAATTATTTAAGCTTACTTGCAAAAGAATTCTACGCCCTTGCGAGCGGCCTTCCGTCAGTTAACCGGAACATTCGCCATGGCGGACAAAAACATGCGTGTAGGCGTGTTTTTGAGTTCTTTCTTCGTTTTAATTATCAATTCCTCCTCAGTTTTCTCGACAAAATGGTCGGAGTAGATCTTACGCTTCAGGTTGGCCCAGAAATTCTCGATGGGACGCAGCTGGGGGACGTTGGGCGGGTTCGCCGACTTGGGTACCACATCGATATTCAGCCGCTCCATCTCCTCCAACGATCGCTTGGAGTAGTGGGCCGACGCTAGATCCGGCCAGAACACCTCGTCTTTGCCCTTATGGTATTTCTTGATGAACGATGCAACTTCCGGCAAGCATTTCGCACAATAAATTTCCCCGTTCACGGCCAGTCCGGAGCGAAAGAAGAGCGGCTTTGACATCCCCTTCTCGCTGATTGTCAGCCATAGCAGCTGGGAAAATCGAGTTGACCATCTTATTCAGCCGCTGCCGCTGCGTCATTGCCTGCAGCTCCGAAACCAGTGAACGCGACTTCCGCTTCCTGACATGTATGTTCATGTTCGCCAGGTACTTTTTCGCTGTTCGGCCGGTTGAACCGACCTCCCGGCCAAGCGCACGCAGCAATGTAGCCACTTTTTCCTCGGTCTTCCTCTTCAGCATCCTTTGGAGCTTCTTGCTCAGATTGTTGTCTAATAGTGCCAAGATGTTGTGTATCCGGCGTCCACAAAGTGCTGCACGATGTCCGTTTGCAACGCGGTGTGGTGCCGTTCTTTGAACGCGCACACTTCTGAACGGAGTTGCTTCACTGTTTTTGCCATCACGGTTAGAGTTCAACTGACAGAGCTGTCAAATTGTGTCTGCTGACTCATGGGTTACTATGATTGATGCTGCATGGGTAGTTTCGTCAGTGCGGGTGAAGGTAAACCCATGAAAAATCGGCAATGTTTGTCCATATTTTTTAAATGTAAACGTTATTGAATACTGCTCAAATCGGTATTTCTCGAATACCTACGGTACTCCAAACTATCTTTGAATACAGATTTTGATGTTCTACAGGACCAACAAGGCTATTTACGATGCCCCCACCGTACTTATGAGTTGAAATAGTCCCACGGCACATCATAACATGGTAATTAACGTTAAAAAGAATCGGTTCTGGAGGCAGCCATTATTCTCCATTCGTCGACTCGACATTATCTTCACCTGGGCCATCATGCGCCATCCAATAAATGGACAAATTGCCATTCATTTGGAAACATAATGGTTCAGTGCTGTTCTGGCCTGGCCTGGCATCGTGCCATTATGGAATGCTGGCTCAGAATTGGTACATTTCTATATTGCTAATAATGTAAATATTGTTCCGAAGGAGTGCAATACACCAAATTCGCCAGAACTCCGTCCGATCGAAATGTATTGGGCTTTGGTAAAAAGGAATCATCGAAAAACGAAAAGCATAGGAATCTTTTTCATTTGCTTGACGATTCTTTCATTGTTGTCTAATCGTCATTGATTAAACATGAAATAAAACTATACAGTTGGTATCATTAATAATCTTATTGTTCGCTTCATTATTGGAAAGGGTGAGTGTTTTGATCATGATTGTGATCAACTAGTATTATGTCCTGATGTTTCAGGTGCAGAAAATTCTAGATTCAAATATATATTATCATTTAAATGTGCGTTTTATACGGCAGCCGTGATCAAAGCACAAACTCTAACATCATATTATTAAGCTAGGGATTAGACCTTTCGAATTGAGGACATGTCATCGAAAAGTGTTACTTAAGATGCTGAAAAAGAATTAAAAGTTAAGGTTTTATGGAAAGAGTAGGACACGGGGTTCCGCTTAGGGAGGCGAGTAGCCTTGAGGCCGTAGAATAATTCTTCCTTATATCGGTTAGTTTTGCTTTAATAGTCTCTTGAATTAATGTCATAAAAATGATAACTCAGACATAGAAAAAAAAAACAATCGCAACAGTAAAATGTAACGTGTCTGTAAGATTCAAACATCACTTTTGAACCATTTCTGTTTTAGTTGTTTCTTTTATTATTGCAGAAAGATCAAAATAGTGACTTTATATAAAGTGTGATTTGAGAATTCTCGATCTTACTCTCTTTTTTCGGGATGTGCCATATTTCATTGTAGTGCGGATTAGGGTCTTCTTTTTGCAATATTTTAGGGTCTTCTTTTTGTAGAATTTTTTACCGGTCCAAAACCCACCATAACCTATCCTTGTTCCTTCCCATGGAGTTTATGTTCGCCATTACCCTTCCTTCATCATCGGCTTTCGACTGATTTACGCTCTTATTGTCCCACCAAATGCTGCAAAATGAACATGGAAAATTAATAATAAATGAATGAATCCACCAAACTGTCCTGAACTCCGTCCGATCGAAACCTTTTGGGCCATGATGAAGGGCGTATTTCCGAAGACCAAAGCAGAAGCGAAGGACGAAAAGGAAAAGATCAGCAGGAAATGAAAAAAAACTGAGGAAAACGTACCGGAAACCACAGTACCGGATGTGATGGACATCGAAAGCAAATGGCGAGCATTTTACTCAAACTCATCCAAAATATTAACCGAACCGAGCTGAAATAAATACATAAGTTAAAACGCAGTTTCCCAGCAGCAAATAAATCCTTGCCACCATTACCACGATTATTTCCACCAACAATAATAACAACAACAAAAACAGTATTCACCAAGATGCATCGTGCCAACCGGCTGATGCTTAAAGGTTGTACGGAATCAAATTGCACCACTATTAAATGGCTGTAACTTTTTACCCGTTGGGTATTTTCTATTGAAATTTTGGGTGGAATTAGTTCAATGTGTATTTGTTTACGCTGTGTAAGTTTCACTAGCAGATGTGTAATCGTTGCGAAGATGGAGTCGGAAGAACAGCAGCGGCGCAAAGAAATTTTGCGCACGTACCTCGAAAATCCGGATCTTTCTCATCGTTCCATCCGCAGGAAGCTGGGAATGGTACATTCTACGGTGTCTCGTGTTTTGAATCGGTACCACGAACGTTTGACCATCGATCGGAAAGAAAAAAGTGCCAAAAATGGATCTCCGTATAGTGTTAAGGATTACAAGCGGGTAGTTCAAGCTTTCAAGAGGGATTCCAGTTCAGTTCGAGATGTGGCGAAGAAACTGAATCTAACCAAGATTTTCGTGCAAGATGCGAAAAAACGTGAAGGACTACACTCGTACAAAATCCAAAAGGCGCCTAATCGCGATGAACGGCAGAATACGGTAGGTAAAACACGTGCCCGGAAGCTCTACACCCAGATGTTGACGAAACCACATTGCCTCGTTCTGGATGATGAGACGTATGTACAGTGACCGGCGAAAAAAAGATCCATCGAGCCGTATACTAATCAGGCATAGATATCTTTACAACTTCGTATCAATAGCAACTTTCTTACCCGTACTGTACATATTTGGGTATCATTCATGAGGCTTAGCGTAAAAGTTTCAATATACATATTCATTTCAGCCAACTGCATGTGAAAAACGAAATAAGTTTGTGTTTACGGTATGTCAATAAAAAAGATCCACTAGGAAAAAAAATACTTTCCGTGTACATCTACTTGGCTTACCCCTTGTTGATCATGCTTTTGACATTCCTTTATTTACATCCATCACAGATAATTGCTACAGTTGTGAGAAATAAGTGAGTTTAGCCCAAGTGACGAGTTTTTTAAGAATCGATCATGGGAGGAAAGAAAATAACAGTCCAAGTTCGAAATCTTATCGTGCGCGATTGCTCAAAAAACGAATCTCAGTGCAAAGTTGCCGAAAAGTATGGTGTAAGCCGTGGTGCAGTGCAGAAAATAGTTTTAAAACACCAAAAGCTTGGAAGTGTCGCAGATCGGACGTGGACGCAATCGCAATTCTGATCACCGCGAAGATACTAGAATCATCCGAGAAATTATAAAGGATCCGTTTGTTACCATCCGTGCGCTCAGAGAAAAGCTAAGCCTTTCGATATCCGATCCTACAGTTCGGCGACGCATTGCTGAGCATGGTTTGAAAAGTCATTTTGCTCGGAAACGGCCGTTCATAAGTAGGGTGAATAAGGAGAAGCGATTGCGGTTTGCAAGAAACCATATAAATAAGCCACTGGAGTTCTGGAAACGGGTTGTTTGGTCAGACGAATCAAAGTTTGAGCTGTTCAACAGAAAACGACGACTGCGAGTTTGGCGGAAAAACGGTGAAGGGCTGAAGGATAAACATCTACAAGGGACCATGAAGCACGGTGGTGGAAATATCATGGTCTGGGGCTGTTTCTCATGGTTTGGAGTGGGGAATCTGGTTCTAATCAGTGGTATTATGACGGCAGATGGGTATACCTATAGATATTCTGAACGAGAATATGGAAGAATCTTTGCTGAAAATGGGTCTGGAAGATAATTACATTTTTCAGAAAGACAACGACCCAAAGCATACGGCCAAGAAAACACAAGCTTTTTTCCGTGCCTGTCGGATTAAGCCCTTGGAATAGCCTCCTCAGAGCCCAGATTTAAACCCAATTGAAAATCTCTGGGCAATTCTCGACAATAGAGTCGAAAAAACCCACGTAACAAACAAGCAAACATATTTTGCGGCACTGGAGCAGGCCTGGAATAAGTTGGATCCACAACACCTCAGAAACCTAGTCGAAAGCATCCCGAAACGATTGCAGTCCATCATTGAAGCGAAGGGAGGTCATATTGACTATTGAAGAGTTGATTCCAACTCTTTCGATTATTTTTTTTTTATTCATACATGAAGTGGATCTTTTTTTATGTCATACGTATTTTACTAAACTCCAATAATTTTGTTTTTTTATTTTATGCAAGGAATAAAAATGATCTTTATTTTTGTACTGAAATGGTTCGTCTATGTTTATTTTTCAGAAACATGTATTAGAATACCCTACTTTTTCAAAAATACGTGTTTTTTTCTCAACAATAATACATTGATCAAAGGTGGATCTTTATTTTTGCCGGTCACTGTAAAAGCAGACTTCCGGCAGCTTCCGGGGCTCCAGTTTTTCACTGCTCATCATAAATACGATGTCCCTGAGGACGTTAGAAAGCAGAAGATGTCAAAGTTTGCCAAAAAATATGTTATTTGGCAAGCAATTTGCTCGTGTGGAAAGCGGAGCACCCCATTCGTGACAACTGGAACGGTCAATGGGCAGGTGTACCTAAAGGAATGCCTCCAAAAGCTTCTACTTCCTCTTCTGAGGTCAAACGATGGTCGTACGATTTTCTGGCCGGATTAAGATTCGTGCCATTACTCGAAAGAGGATTTGGAGTGGTACAAGGCTAACCCCCCGAACGCACACGAACTGCGGCCAATTGAAAAGTACTGGGCCATCATGAAGCAGGCACTTCGGAAGCATCCTAAGGAAGTGAAATCGGAGGAAGAATGAAGAAAAATGGATTGCCACGCAAAAAAAAGTTGGTCCAAATGTTGTACAGGACCTTATGAGTAGCGTAAAGAAGAAGGTTCGTGCATTTGGATATGGAATTTAAATTGAATAATAAAAAACATGGGGAAATATTCACAACATGTTTTATTTTACTCCCGTAATGTTTGAAGATGATTGGTTGAACGGGCGAATTTTGCCGAATATTTGTGTGTGTCGCAATTTGATTCCGTACACCCTTTATCATCACATCGGTATATCAGCATTCTTCATTCAGGCAAGCGAAGGAGGCCGGATAACAGGAAACGATAGTATCAGCGAGTTCTAGTTAATAACTTTATGTAGATTCATATTTTTAACCTCGTTTGGTATTAAAATTAATTTGTTGAAATAAACTCAGTTCGGTTCGGAATTTAGACGAAGCAACAAGTAGTTGCCTTTTTTTTTAAAAAAAAAAACCAGAAACTTTAGTTTAAACTCATATACGGCAACAATGTTAAAATTTGGTTTCATTTCGTTAACTATAGCCTATTTACCAGACAATCTAGAGTGTCGCAATAATTATCGACTCACTCTTTACATCGTTGCGTATTTAAAAAAAATCCTTTTTTGTAACGGAAATCCACTATCTTTTGCGTTAAGGTAAAGGTCGCTGGAATAGTCGCCATCATGGCTGATTTATATCGCCACATCAAATTTTCAAAGGTACGAATCGAAGATACTACAAAGGTTTTACGTGAAACGGCCACGATGTCGGCCATATTTGTATTCCAGCAACCTTCACCTTGACACCCCCAGCGCAGTTCTATCCCAATCTCAACGTGTACTTTCTTGCGACTGCAAAACCAAAGTATCGAATCTGGTGAACATAATCGTTGTTAATTTCTGTGAAATCAATTTGGTATCATGAAGTTTTCTGCCCTTTTCTACCCTTGTACGAATTAAACTTTAAAGGAAGGCTATTCTGAAGCTAGTAATTATCAATTGGGTCTAGACTTTTGTTGGTTGCACTTTTTAGGCATTCATGCGCATTGAATGGGTTCATATTTTCATTCGGTGGCAGTAAGCTAAAAAAATACATTGAAACGCCATTCGTGTCGGTTTGCTTAAACTCTTATTAACAGTATGCTTTTCGATAGTTGGATGATCTGAACTATAATTCCAATAAATTGTTATTTTCGATTACACTTCGTTAGCAAATCATTCTTCAGATCGTAAGTACAGATTCTGTTGAATCATCAATTCTTTTTACAATAATCTAGCAAAGAAAAATCAATACACAAAGTGATGGAAAAATGGTTTGAATATCATTCGGTGATACTGGATTTTTGGATGCCTGCATGGAGAATTTAAAATTTAAAGTTAAACTTTCAAAAGCAAGTTCCAAGTGATAAGAGGAACTTCCAGGACAGTTGTGCGACGGGCACGAATCTCGATTTTCTCGAAACGGTCGATTCTTTCTCAGATAACGAAACTCACCAATGAAAACTCCAACCTCAAATCTGTCACTCAAGATGAATTCAAAATTCCTAAACCGATTCCATTAGACTGTGGTAGACTTTAAAATATATATTTCGAAGCAACTTTTTTAAAGCATGGCCCTCTTAGTAATGGAACAAAATAATTTGGGCCTATTTCGGATTTCAGTTGTTGGATTTGAAAACGGTTTCCACTAAAATCCATATTATTCCTTATATTTTAAGAAAAAAAAAATACGAAACGAATTATTCTCGAAATTTTCCTTTAACCCTTAAATGCGCACGGTACTAAAGGATTATTATAAAAAATAAATATCTTTTTAAACACGTTCACTGCTGTTAAACAAAATGCTTCGATACAGTACTCCCAGTTCACACGACTGCTTCATCGATGTCTATATAACAATTTTACTGGATTATTTCCCCAAAAGGCATAGAATTAATTTATTTTTAAGCGTTTTCCGGTATGTTGTTTTAAAGCAACATTACGCATTTAAGGGTTAATACGACCCACCAAGTGAAGCACAAGGGCTGCAAAATGGTGAGTAGACAACTGGGATGGAGCGTGCGTCCCCGCAACATAGCACTGGTCCTCACAAGTTCCTACCTCATGCTTCCACGGGTCAAGAGATGACATATATGTCTATATGTCATGAATACATACATATTTTTCTGATTCATGTATAATTAAATGGTTTATGTTTTATTTAATTGCAATAAGACCTTCACATTCCAGAGTTATATTCATTTCCCACTGATTGAGCTGTAAAGATGCACCAAGCTGCATATGATTATCATATGCCTATTATTATTATTTTAACTATTTCATCATATTATTTTATTTATAACCATGTTTAAATTACAGGATGACGAATTCCAACCATGGCATATTTTAATTAAATATTATAGTATATTTCATTGCTCTATTACATACTGCATATATTTCATTTTATGACAAATTATGTACATTATATATAATAAATACTGGGTTGGGAGGGAGCATCAGGGTATCATTCAAGCTTATTCGAATTGTTGGATCGTATCGTTGGAAGGAGATTCTTAATTTCCCGTGGATTTCGCGTGAGTGTCTCTGCTTACGGGTCCACCCCTCCGTTTTTGGCCCTTCATACAGCGATATTGTGAATTCAGATCGGTGGCTCAATTTGATCTTGCTATTAAGTGGAGCTGCATCCAAGCCAAGGGCATGAAGGGATGGTGGCTACCATACATACATACATACAATACGACCCACCAAGTGAAGCACAACACCACTGTTTTGGCGATTTTATCCCACCAATTTTTCATCTGAGCTACCGTTTTGACAACCGAACCTTTTACCTTCAGTTTTCTGTTCATAATTGCCCAGTAGTTTTCAATGGGCCTGAAGTGGAAAGAATTGGGCGGATTTCGGAACAAACTGGAGTCTGTTGTCATTGTACCATTGTTGTACTTCCCGGATTCCACCTCGCAAGATCTGGCCAAATTGTCACCGGGCCACGTGACTGGATGAAGGGTAGAATTCGCTTCTGGAGACCTTCGTGACGCAAACCTTTGTCTTCTGGTTTTATCCGCAAAAACAAATTTAAATACTACAGGGACATCTCCTGGAGCCTTCGCCTTGCATATATTTTGGGCCTACAACTTGTCCGAAGTCGGCCTTTACATAGGTTCATCATCAGTCGGCCTTTACATAGCATCATCCATAAGTATGCATCCACCGGACTTGGTTAGCAGATTGTCATCGAGCACCGGTTCTAGCTACGGTATTCTGCCCCTTTCCTCGGGCAAATATTTCAACTTTTGGGTCCTTCTTTTTTTCTTTTGATCCCCCCCACCACCCCCCTTTTTTTTTTCTGCAACCAGACTCCTGAAGAACTCAAGGTGTGGGGTTGAGGGTGCCAACCCCTCGACCCACTAAAAACCCTCCCGTGCCTTTAGCTTTGATCCCCCCGGAACCACCTTTCGGTATTACTTCGGGGAGCGGGATATTGTGCTTTAAGCATCCGCTTATGTCTAACTACATAGGACTTTAGTAGTTAGTTGGTCCCTCTGACCTGCCGCTGGTCATTACGCCATCTGACTTGGAGCTCGAGGACAATATGGGAGATCGCCGTGTTTACCGCGTCCAAGATGTTCTGCACAAAACCGACTGACACCTTGGACTTTTTAGGGACATCTCGAATTGACATGCTTGAACGGTTCTTGAACTATTGCACCACTGGCCATTTTACTGTCCATCGGACCACTTTCACGATCACTCCCTTTCTTCCTTTGGGCACTCAGACGCTCCTTGGAGGTTCTTATCATACGAGACACAGTTGTAAAGCCTGTCCACGTTAAATTTCGGATACCAAAATAATGGCAGCAAAAAAAAAATCACACAAAACCGATTGTTTATTTCACAATAATAGAGTTATATCTACATTAGAAACAATTGATTAAGATGTTCATCCTTTTTTCAGTAAAATTCTCGAACTTTCTGTAGTACACCCGCCATCAGGTTAAGTACGGTATCCTCAGATATATACGCCGTGACGATTCTCCATCTCCTCTTGAAATCATCGGTACCATTTGCTTTCTTAGTTTCGAAGAGTTTCCGCTTAACTAGAGCCCAGTACTTCTCTATTGTGTGAAGTTTTGGACAGTTTGGTGGATTGCTGTTTTTGCATGTATTTGACCTATTGTAGCTTATACCATTCCAGGACGGATTTCGCATAGTGACAAGAGGCCAAATCAGGACAAACCAGAGCTGGAGAGTCATGGCTTCTGATATACGGTAGCAACCGCTTTTGCTGACATTATTCTTCGTACACATCCTTATTGATAATGCCGGTAGAGACGAAACTTTTAGATTTTCGATCACAACCAAATATGGCCTGCCAAATTAAATAGTTGTTCAGGAATTTAGACACCTTCTTTGTCCGAGAAAGCTCAGCAACGGCGTTCCTTTGCATTGCGGCATAAAAAGCCAGACCCGAAAGATGTTTGAAGTCTTCAAGTACGTATGTTTCGTCGTCCATTATGATACAAGAAAATTATTGCAAAAAATTGGTGTAAAGCTCCTTAGCACGACTTTTTGCAGTGAAATTTTGCTTGTCATCACGGTTGTGAACCTTTTTCACTTTGTACGCCTTCAGTCCCTGCCTCTGCTTCACTTTTTGTACGTATGATTTCGACTTCCCAACTTGGCAAGCTACATTTCACACAGAAAGATTGGAATTTTTCTTAATAATGGCTTCCATCTTCTTGTCCATTTGTCGGGAGCATACTTTTCGATTTGTTTCACTTCCAACCTTCCGATTCACAGTCAAGCGCTGGTTAAATGATTTGCAAACACAAATTCCAAGATTTTTAGCGATCCGTCGGTGGGATATTTCGGATTTTGATTATGAGTGCATAAAACTTTTCCTCCTTTTGCCATTTTTATCGAATTTAGCAAAACTTTGCTTGAAAATCGTCATGTGAGCCTTAGATAACAATCTCATATGGAACTGTTCAGCATTTTCTTGGTCATATTTTAGGCATGCAACGCGTTACCGCATGGCTTGTTCCGAAAGAGCGTTGCTGAAATGGGTGGATGCAAATACATTTGCAAGACAATTGAACAAATTTTGTATTATTTTCAAATCTCCGGTACTTTTTTTGACATAGCGTATCATTCTGCACGCTCACACCTATAAAATGAGTGGAGTTCAGGTTTAATTTTAAATACACAAAAAAAATGCAATGCACCCCTTTTTCCCCCCCCCCCCCCAAAAAAAAAATAAAAAAAAAAAAAAAAAAAAATATTATTAAATAAAATGGAGTATTTATATAAAAAATTTTTTTTTTTTTTTTCTCATTATTAAAAAAAAAAAAAACCAAACCCCCAACAAAAAAAAAAAAAAACAACACAACAAAACACACCACACCATGATAAAAACATAAAAACAAAAACACAATAAAAAAACCCCCCAACAACAAAATATAAAAATTATTTTTTATATACTTTTTATTTTAAAATAAATACAATATACTTAATTTTTTTACCACGGTAATGGTACCGCGTAAAAAAAATCGCGTAAAAAAACCGCGTTATTTCAAAAAACGACGTAAAAAAAACCGCGTTATTTCAAAAAACGACGTAAAAAAGTCAAGGAAATAAAAATTATATTTCATATTCATATTTAAAGGATATGGTCATAAAAATGTATTGGTGGTGGAAAAACATGGTTCCAGTAACATTGGCCACCGGGAATCTGCTACAAATGGATAGAGGTTGTTAATTCAATGTGTGAGCAAAACAGTCCAGAGTAGTTATAGAGAGTTTTCGTCTTGGGCAAAATTTCGTCTTTTGACATTATCATATTCGTTCCAAATTATGCCGCAGAGATGGCGCTGCAGTCTATCTTTTCTAAATTAAGCGCTAGAGATTTGTCGTCTTCGGCAAAGTTTCTCAGTATGTCACTCGTCGTCTTTTGATATTATCATATCTGTTCCTAATCATGCCGCATGGCGCTGCAGTCTATCTTTTCCAAATAAGGCGCTAGAGAAATGCCGTCTTAGGCTAACTTTCTCAGTATGTTGTTTGTCGTCTTTTGATATTATCATATCTGTTCCAAATCATGCCGCAGAGATGGCGCTGCAGTCTATCTTTTCCAAATGAGGCGCTAGAGAAATGCCGTCTTAGGCTAACTTTCTCAGTATGTCATTCGTCGTCTTTTGACATTGTCATATTAGTTCTAAATTATGCCGCAAATATGGCAGCGCCATCTCTGAGGTACGATCTGGATCCAACGTGATTATTTTGAATGCCTTTATTATATACAATTAACATCTTTGCTAAAGACAGCACCTTCCTAGAGCACGATTTGGCAATTTAGATTGCGGCGCCATATTTGCGGCGCAATTTGGAAGTAATCTGATAATGTCAAGTGACTATATTTTACATTCTCAACAACTTTACTGAGAACGGCAACTCTCTAAAGCTTTATTTGGAAAAGATATTTTACTACGCGGTTTTTTTTACGCGATCCGTTGTTTCAAAAAACGACGTAAGAAAACCGCGTTATTTAAAAAAACAACGTAAAAACAGTCAAGTCACAATAGACGTGAAAAAAATTTGATTGTTGGTGTTGATTGTACATTTCCCAATTTAGCCTCTGAACAATACTGTTTAGAACAAGAAAAAATGTTGTTTACAGTTTATTATATGTACTTTTTTTTTAAAAATTCCACAAAAATACGAAATTTTGAGTTTAAATTCAATACCGGCTTTGGACCTGGCTTGGGCTGACGCTTGAATCTAATTATGTGGCACAGTATTTGGAAGAAATGCCAACGCAGAGAGGTGGTGATATCTCAAGCTGACCACGGCTGACGAGCATGACAAGCATGTATATTACAGACAGGACGCGGAGGGCCCGCTTAGGAAACACTATTTTGAGAAATAGATTAGACTTTCCCAAGTAGTTTGTATTAGTAACAGTGTTCACGTTCTTTCAATATGAATATGAAATATAATTTCAACGTAGGACTACGTTTCTCTTTTCTATACCGGGTGTCATTTCAAAATTTTGAAAAATGAGAGCGTTACGCAAAGGTGAAAGGTTTTTGAACGCTAATAACTCTTGTTTGACTGAACAAAATGACTTCATTTATACACCGTTTGATCAGGAAAACTTACAAACGTTTATGATTAAATTTTCAATTATGTGTTATTAGTATAAGTGGTTCAACTTTTTACTTAAAAATTACCTACTTTTGCTCCCATACAAATCTGCATATGAACCGGTTGAAAATATGGTTTTCCCTTTCCAAGTGCTCAAAAAACGGGTGACAAATGGTTCAAATTGTCTTCTTTTTTTATTTCATTAGGTCTCATTCCATGTTTAATACAGCCACAGTCTCCCCTCTCAGTTGCAAATTTATCTTGCTTTGTTCTGCTGTCTGGTTTTATAACTGAAGCCCGTCCTCTATTATGAAATTTGCTTCGTACTACATTCTCGTGCCTCTCTTCTCTGTAGGCAATGCTATCAACGCCAGTATAAAGCACACGATTCGAACCAAAATGATTTCATTGGGATTTTCAAGTTCGATTGAGCCGGCTGTGTTTTTCGCTCTCCTGTTACGAAGATTTTTTCTATCTCGTCCATTTTCTCGCGATTACGCGCCTGGCTCGCAAATTATCGCCTGCGCTTGCTCATTTACAAACCAAAAAAAAGCGCTGCAAAGGTTTGCAAGTTTCCCCGCTCGACCTATTGCCGTGGCAAAGGGTCGTAAAAATCGATAATCCACGCGGGTGGCACCCGCTTCCGAAACCATACCGGAGCTGGGCACCTCCCAGCGGAAAACGATGTTTGTGACAACTAAATTACTAGAATCATCCCAAGTATCTTGCCCTCCGGCATTCACTGCAACGAGGAGTTTAATAAACTACCATGCTGTATTGAGTACAGCACATGATGGTATCCTGCTGGTCAAATAAGCTAAAAATATAAATTAGTTTCTAACGCGTATCATAACCACCGTCCTTTTCAGGACGACCAATTAAATTTAACAATAAAAGAGCGTGTTTAAGTGAAATATTTGTGATTTATCCTAAACAACCATTGCATATGATCAAAAATAGTTCATTTTGGATTGTTTGAGGCATTAAGTCGTGAGTGGTAAATTCGGCAGAGATTTTTCACTAAGCCTGAACTGGCAAACGTAAGCAATGGCTCAGTATGTAGACAATTTCATAAGAATGGACACACCAACGCGGTCCTACGTTAACCTTGCGGTTATATCCCTAATATAACCCACCTCTAATTTTTTATTTCCTTGAATTTTTTTACGTCGTTTTTTGAAATAACGCGGTTTTTTTACGCCATTTTAAAAAAAACCCGTAAAAACCGCGAAAAAAAACTTCAGTGTATGTATTAATAACTAAGAACGATCTCACACAATCAGCATCAAGATGCTGTCCATTGTGGACCCGGCTTGCGCGGGTCCAGCACGTTGTATGGCTTGTTGATTGCTCAACATAAATAATAACATTTGCCATATTTGCTTCATCCCGAAAGCCTGCACAAGATCTGCTGTCTTGCTATTCCCACCGCTACCACCTGGATAAAAATTACTATACAATTACAATACAATAATATAAAATAACATTAAAATCTATTTCCGAACAATAAATCTTATTGTTCATGAATCAAAAAAATGAAAAATTCATATTGTCATTACAATAGATTTACAATTCACTCAATATGCTAGGATTTTCAGCAATTGTGAAACAATACAACTAGTAAAGGGCGATACGGTCAAAATTTGGTCAATATCAACTTGACGTATTTCTTTCAATTTTGCATTTAAAAAACCTGAACACCCCTCATTTTGAAGGTGTGTGTGTGTAGAATGTTGCTCCTATTTTGATTTTGGAATTCACTCTTCAGTTATCAAAATGCCGTCCAAGCAAGAAGAGCAGCGTATCAAAATTTTGCTCGCGCATCGCGAAAATCCGAGCTACTCGCACGCAAAGTTGGCAAAATCGCTAAAAGTTGCCAAATCAAGCGTTACAAATGTAATTAAAGTGTTTGGGGAACGTTTGTCGACAGCCAGGAAGTCTGGATTGGAGGGAAATCGAAAACCGGAAGCCGCTGAGACGACAAAGAGAGTTGCCGGTAGTTTCAATCGACTTACAAGAAGGTAGTGACTCCAAATCGCGATGATAAACAAAATACGACGGCCAAAGCGCGATCCCGGAGGCTGTACACGACGATGCTGACGAAGTTTGACTGCGTGGTAATGGATGACGAAACCTACGTCAAAGCCGACTACAAGCAGCTTCCGGGACAGGAGTTTTATACGGCAAAAGGAAGGGGAAAGGTAGCAGATATTTTCAAGCACACGAAACTGTCAAAGTTCGCAAAGAAATATCTGGTTTGGCAAGCCATCTGTACCTGTGGCTTGAAAAGCAGCATTTTCATAGCTTCCGGGACTGTCAACCAAGAAATTTACGTGAAAGAGGCCCTTATTACGGGTGTCACTTCACGGTGAAAACGAATCACGGTGATAACTTGCGAATCACGGTGAAAAAGATCGCGTGCAAATCAAATGGGAATCACTTGCACCATCCCTATTACGAGTGTCACTTCGCCCGTTTTCACCGTGAAGTGACATCCGTAATAGGGGCCAGAGTGTTTGAATAAACGTCTGCTGCCTTTCCTGAAGAAACACGGTTGTTCCGTACTGTTTTGGCCGGATTTGGCATCTTGCCATTACGGTAAAAAGGCCATGGAGTGGTACGCCGCCAACAACGTGCAGGTGGTTCCCAAGAACAAGAACCCTCCCAACAGGCCAGAGCTCCGCCCAATTGAGAAATACTGGGCTATTGTCAAGCGGAACCTAAAGAAGACCAAAAAAACTGCTAAGGACGAGCAGCAGTTCAAGGCAAACTGGCTTTCTGCGGCGAAGAAGGTGGACAAGGTGGCTGTACAAAATCTGATGGCAGGGGTCAAGCGTAAGGCCCGGCAATTCGGATTTGGAAAAGCAGAAGCCTAATTGAATATTTTTCCTGAATTTTATACTAATTGAACTTGAAAAAGAAATTTAATTTGATTTTTTAAATAAACGATTTCACCGATTTACACGCGTTTTCCCTTGACCAAATTTTGACCGTATCACCCTTTAATTGACTCAAATTTGTTTGGAAAAAAATGACTTTTTCTATAGTTAAGATACATAACAACCCCGCTTTTCTATTGTCGATGCGTCAATTTACATTAGATTCTATTGTAGAAACAATAAATCCTATTATCATCTTATCGTTGTGAACAATACTATTAATTGTACATAAGGTCTGTATCCGCAATAATCCGTACACCTCAAAATATGAATAAAACATAAATTTCGCATTATATTTCCATCATAGTTGTTTATTTCAGATTCATGGGATGTGTTTTAACAATTCGTTAAGACAAAACATAGTTGTTCGGTATTTGCATAAAATTTTCGAACTTTGCGCTTAACTCCGTCCTTTAGGGTTTGTACAGACTCTTCAGAAATCGTAGAAGCCGCAAATTTGCTGGAAGTGTTTGGTGTCTTTGATTCCTTGCTTCTTCCAGAAAGCTTCCGCTTCATCAGAGCTCAATATCTCTCGATTGGTCGTAGCTCTGGGCAATTTGGCGGGTTTGAGGTTTTTGGTGACTCCATCACAGTTTTAGCATAGTGGCATGATGCCAAATCGGGTCAGAACAAAGGTTTTTCTTTGTGACTTTTGATGAAGGTTAGCAATCGCTTCTGCAGACACTCTTTCTGATAGATCTCCTTGTTGTTTGTGCCTGTAGTGACGAAATATTTACTCTTTTTGCCACACGTGCAAATTGCTTGCCACACAAGGTATTTTTTGGGAAATTTCGATGCCTTCTTCGTTCTGAAATGCTCAGCTGTAGCGTTTCTGGCAATAGCAGAATAAAAAGCCAGCCCTGGAAGCTGCTTGAAATCCTCCAGGACATAAGTTTCATTGTTCATGGCAACGCATGAAAACTTCGTCAAATGTTCGCAGTACAAACGTCGAGCTCGTGATTTTGCTGCCAAGTTCTGTTTGTCGTTGCGATTTGGAACTGTTTTTACTGTATACGACTTAAGTCCCAAACGTTGTTCTGATTTTTGGACAAAACCAGGCGACATCCCTATTTTACGAGCCACCGTTCGAATGGAGGGATTTGGGTTTTTCGTTAATATCCTTTTCACCTTTCGGTCCATGACAGGATCAGCGCGTCCAAGGTTTTTGTCACTTTTCGGTTTCCTCTCCACCGTCAAACGTTCCGAAAATGATTTGAGCACATCGTGAACAGTGGATTTAGGCAAATCCAATGTTTTTGCAAGGTCCCGTATTGACAAGTCAGGACTTGCCGTACGCCCGTACAAAATTCGCTCGCGCACTTGTTTTTCTTTCGTCGCCATCTTGAATACTAAACATGAAATGTAAACATCAATCATAGTTTCTTTCATCATAGACTCTCAGCTATACCACAGTGAAATTTTTCATTCCTACGTGCAATATTTCAAAAGTAACAATTATTTGAAGGTGTCCGGATTAATGTGGATACAGACCTTACTATTGATTGTATTGTATGGTTACAATACATGGAATTGTTTTTTTTTTTTAATAATCGTTTATTTGTACAGGCTCAATCGAATAAACTTTACAGAGCCAAATTTTCATATTTATATACATAATTTATCTTAAAACTAAAGTTAGGAGGATAGAGCCGATTACTCGCGGCCGTCTCGAGGTTAATAGGAATTACAAATTACGGATGGGAAGGAGGGTGGGAATTTAAAGTATGGTTTACATAACACATTAAATTTAAATTCTAAATCATCTAAAAACTTATAACTATACAATTTATGGTTTACTTTTGACTTGAACATTTTTTGAAAAAGAAAAAAACAACACACACACAGATAAAAAAAAACTTATAGTAAACATACAGGTTAAACTAACTACAATCTAAGGCTAATGTTAGTCAAACATGGAATTGTAAACCTATGAGAATGTTTTTTCGGGCATCCTTCCATTTGCTGGTTTGATGCTCCCTGAATGATCTTGATTACACATGATGAATTCCGAGTTGATTTCTGATCCATCGATGTGACGCGTTTGTATTTCCGACGTGAGTGCACACAATTTTATTATGTACATCTGTGTTTGTTCCAACGGCATCACTGTAACCAATTTATCGATTGTGATCGAACTTCGCCGGCATAAACATTACACGATCAGTTAGTCAGACAAAACTCCAGCATTTGCTACCCACAAAAGTTCAAAAGTTACAAAACAAAAGAGTTTGTCTCATTTATTTCGAATACCGTCTTTAGATCAGCAGTTAATTTAAATAACTTAATGAGCCACCCCTGCAGAATTCCGCTTTGGATATCAATGACCATACATCCAGCGTGCGACTCTGCTCTAAAAAAAAAGAAGAAAACCTCTGAAACAACTTGCTAAATTTATTCATTATTCGATTCGTCGATTCATTCGCACTTCCCACATCTGTTCCCCGCCGAGTGCTCTGTTAGGCGGTGTCCACGTGGAACTCTAAAAAGAATTTACCTAATTTCCCGTTAACGACATTCCGTTTGACACATCAATTAGAGTAATTACCGGCATTGTTCCGTTGTTTTCAACAAAGACAACAGATTATTATCTATTCAAAGGGTGTTCAACTTTCTTCCGCTTGTCTTCCCCTGCCTCCTGTCCGTGAATATGATGCATGTCGAGCAAACAACAAATATCTATTTCAAATTTGTTCACTAATGACAATTTTGGGTTGTTTGCTTTCTGGTGTGGCGAGGTTTTTTTGTGTGTACCAAATTGAAGCTAAACAATTTACACCTAGTGAAAGAGTTCGATAAAACCTGACACACATTGAAGTGGTGCTATCATTGTTGCAATGGATCGGTAACTACTGTACTGCTATTAAATGGAACTGTTTGGATGTTTTCCGCTTTTAGTTTGCTTTTCTGTGTTACCACCTACTCTTTCGTCATAACTGCTTTATTGTTTTGCTCTTATTTTTATATACTAGCCACTTGTTGCCGGTTGCTTCGAGCGTAATATTATAGTCAGGTGCATTTTTTTTGTAGAATTTATTTCCTTTCTTCTTCGTGCGAACAGATGGTTGGCGTTGAGAGTGGCCATTGCGCGCACAGCTTTATGATTCTGCTTCACCCGACGACGGATGGGAAGTGAGTGGGTCTCACATGAAGCGATGCTTTAATTTGGAGGTGATCGTATGATTCAATCGGCTCATTTGATGAGATGGGAAGATGTAGTTTTGTTTGCGATTCTGGTGCTTCTGGTCGAAAATTTCTGCAAGAAAAGAACAACCCAACCAATCGAGGGATCAATCCGGGCTTCTGAACTGCAAACATTAAAATATCATTTCTTTTACATTCCTCGCTTATTGATCACAAACAATCAAATTGGTGCTTACATAGAAGCTCAAATGTTATCAAAAATTGCTTCTTCATCTGTGTGATCTTTTTTTTATTTACGGGATTTTCAGCCACCTGGACTGGTTCGTCATCGATATGTGTAATCATCATTCGAGCCGCTTGCCAAACTTCGATCATGTTGCGATAAGGGTTATAAAGATAAACTTCCGCGAAGGATCCATTGACGGCGCTTCCGAAAAAGCTGTCGGTAATTTTGGAATTACAATTTTTGATCACCCTTTTTTTTTTTCCCCTTAAAAATATTATTGTTATTAAAAAAAATATAAACAAAAAAAAATACAAGGAGTAAAACAAAAATTAATTAAAAAAAAAAAAATTTAAAAAATTTTAAAAATTAAAAAATTATATTAAAAAATAAAAAAAAAAAAAAAAAAAAAATGCTCAAAGTATCGTGACATATCGTTTTTGATGTTATTCTGTTACAGTGCTTGTGATGGTTCGTCGTTTCGAGGCAGAGCATCTAAAGCCTATCCACGTTGAATTTCGGACACTTTTCTTTCAGTGTAGATTATGAATTATTTCACGGATCGCTGAAACGTTTCACTTAGATAGTTAAAACTCTCCACTTTATTTCGTGGTACAACATGTTTACATTCTTGTTACATTCAGTAAAATGGCATCGAATCAAGTGGAAGTGCGCAAACGCATTTTGTACGAACGGCGGCAAAATCCGAATTTATCGGTACGCGATCTTGCCAAGAAACTAAAACTACCGAAAAATACCGTGTTTTGTGTTTGCAAATCATTTGACCAGCGCTTGACAGATTGAAAGATTGGAAGTGAAACAAATCGAAAAGTATGCTCCCGACAAATGGACAAGAAGGTGATAGCCATTATTGAGAAAAATCCCAATCTTTCTGTGTGAAATGTGGCTCGCAAAGTCGGGTAGTCGAAATTATACGTACAAAAAGTGAAGCAGAGGCAAGGACTGAAGGCGTACAAAGTGAAAAAGGTGTCCAACCGTGATGACAAGCAAAATTTCACTGCAAAAATTCGTGCTAAGGAGCTTTACACCAATTTTTTGCAAACATTTTCTTGTAGCATAATGAACGACGAAACATACGTACTCGAAGACTTTAAACATCTGCCGGGTCTGGGTTTTTATGCCGCAATGCAAAAGAACGCTGTTGCCGAGCAATTTCGGACAAAGAAGGTGTCCAAAGAACTATTTGATTTGGCCGACCATATGATGATGATGATGATGATGCAGTTGTGATCGAAAATCTAAAAGTTTCGTCTCTACCGGCACTATCAATAAGGATGTGTACGAGAATGTCTGCAAAAGCGGTTTATCTGAAGCCACGACTCTCTAGCTCTGTTTTGGCCTGATTTGGCCTCTTGTCACTATGCGAAATCCGTCCTGGAATGGTATAAGGTACAAAGGGTCAAATACGTGCCACTAACAGCCAATCCACCAAACTGTCCAAAACTTCGTCCATTAGAGAAGTACTGGGCTCTAGTTAAGCGGAAACTCTTCGAAACTAAGAACGCAAATGGTACCGATGATTTCAAGAGAAGATGGAGAATCGTCATGGCGGGTGTATCTGAGGATACCGTCCGGAACCTAATGGCGGGTGTACTATAGAAAGTTCGAGAATTTTTCAGAAAGAAGGATTATCATCTTAATCAACTGTTTCTAATGTAGATATAACTCTACTATTGTGAAAAAAACAATAGGTTTTGTGTAAATTTTTTTGCTGCTATATTTTGGTATCCGAAATTTACCGTGGACGGCTTTCCTTCTCCCGCCTTCCTCCAATAAGGAATCATTAAGATTCAACGAATAACAAAGTTAAAATTTGAGCATTCGAGCTGTTGTACTTTGTTGAACACACTTAGATTTTCCCCTCCCCTTTTTATTCAGAACCCCCCCAACCCACCTGTTTTCCCCCAAAAACCCCTTTTTGGCCCAAACGCCTTTTTTTTTTTTCACCAAATTTCCCCAAATACCCCGGAGAATGCGATTTTTCGAGACGGATCCGCTGAAATAAAATTCGTAGTGTATTCAGTTTGATATAACCGATTCCATCTTGGTATATCTCGTAATCTTGACCAAAAAAGGAGTCCAGTACATCAAGGCTTTTTCATTGGTGACTATTAGTTAAGAATATTATCACTATGCGGCGCTAGTGTGTAAGTAAATTTATTTAAAATGCTTTTAGATCCTTTAGATCTAAATTTAGATTGCTTTAGATCCTGACCAAATTGATGGTTTCAGTCGTCGACAAAGTTGTTCAGCACGTCTTTTGATTGATGAACAGATGTTCAGAATTGTATCAATACGTGGCGCTAGTGTGTATGTAAATCTCCTGAATATGCTATATCTTGGGACCCTGGACATATACTCTCAGTAGCAAAAAAAAGTCTAGCAAAGTTTTGCCTCCAAAAATGCCATGTTCCACCTTCTGTACCTTTGTCAATTATCAATAATTTTGGATAAAAATTTGACAACACTATAACCGATGTATAGACTTCTGTGACCAAAATTTCATGTCAAAAAGTTTTATAAATTCGAAGTTCTCATAACATTTGTAAAATAAAAATTTTTGGACACACAAATTTCAAAAATCCGTTGATCTGCGAAAAGTTTAGGAAGCTTATTAAAAATCCTATATCCTATAATAATGATAGCCTAAAAAAATATAGGAAATAATGTGGACAAAATTTGAACTGTTTTCATCAATTGGTTTGGACTATAGCTGGCGTCAAAGTTGACGCACCAACTGGAGTATTTCGCTTTGAAAATATTTATAAATTTACACCATTCCAGAATTAATCAATTCAAATTATCTGGCTTGGGTAAATCGAAAAAGATTCGCTTCGGAACTTGATTCTAATTCTTTCGGTGATCAGTCTACTGTGGTTAAGGCTTGTGAAGCTAAATTTCGAATTGAATCCAAGCGATGGTGGGTGACGATGGCATTACTGCCCTTACTATAACCCCTTCAGGCCTAAGATCCCCCCTTCCCTTCAGGCATATTGACCACTTTCTAACCCCTTTAGGCCTAATGTCCGCGAAAGGAAAATGGCTGTATAAAGTCACTGACTGAATAAAAGTAACAATGTCTTCAGCCAATTTGCTCGACATCAATTCTTCTATCTGAGAAAAATAAAATTAAAAAAAAACTTTAGAGTTTAAGGCCTAATTCACAACCTAGAGCATCTTGAATATGGAGAAGTTCAGAAAGAAAAATAAATGCCTTAATAGTGTAAAGCGTTATTTTAGAATATTGTACGTATGCATACGTGTTATTAAATTCTCTTTGGTAAACGTTAAACATTTTTGTATCTTTCTGGGATGTTCCAGGTTATCCAAAATGTACTTGTGTTCAGAAGTTCAGATCTACAGTTGTAACAGTAGCTTTTAGGCTATATAAGGTTACGATATGTATTCAAACTTATTGAATAAACCTTTTGGAAGGTCAACAGTCATTATTTGATAATTTTGTGACGCTCTTGGTCATCCAAACTAATCTTGAGTTCAGAACATAAGATCTACAGTACTAACTATAGCTTTTTGGGCTATACACGCTACGTATCCAAGCATGTTCAAAGAATATTTTCGAACGTAAAAAAATCATTATGAGATAAACTGGGATGATATAGGTCATCCAAACTGTCCTTGAGTTCAGAACATAAGATCTACAGTACAGTACATACATATTGCTTTTATAATTCTAGCTACACAGTTTTGAAGAAAAGTGCAGTTTTAGAGTACGCATTCCTAATGGACGATGTGTTATGTCATCAAGAAAAAGTTTTGCTGAAGAACTAGATAAATCCTGCGGAACTGGATAGAAAATCCTGTCATGAACTAACGAAACAGTCCACGAAACGGAAGATTAAGTCAACATGCGGAACGAGAGTAGAAGCTCTAAAGTAATTTCCAGCTAAGCAGGTATTTTGGTACACACTTGGGAAATTTTACAGTATTCGGTATGTTTTACCGAATTTTCAACAGCCGAACGTTCGGGTAATCCGATTTAACGGATTTCGGTAAAATTTGACAAGTTCCGGTAATTATTTTACCGGAATACTGTAAAATTTCACCGAAATCCGGTAAATCGGATTACCGAACGTTTAGCTGTTGAAAGTTCTGTAAAAAATTACCGAATACTGTAAAATTTTCTAAGTGTGTAGATACCATTCCCAACATGTCGAAACGTAACTGATTTTCACCTGATTTTTTCATTTAATAACCTTTTTTTTCCTACAGCCTTACACACCAACAATTCTCCCACCATAACCCAATCCCGTGGGCAGCGATGCAATATTATTGTACACCTCTAGTGTGCACTAATAGTGTATCCGGCAAAATTCAAAACCCCCATGGGTAGAAATGTTGCGAAGCCTATTCAACTATCCCCTGGTGTATTATGTAAGGTTTGAGCTCTTGAACTCAAACTGGTCACTTGGCGCCATGCCCCCTTATACATCAATTAAAAAAACATTAAAAGTAAAAACAAAAGCTTTCTGGGCTGTGCAAAGCTACGATGTGTATTGAAACATATTTATTGAATATATTGGAAGAACAATATACATTAGGAGATAATCTTCGAATGTTTTAGGTTATTCAAACTATCCTGGAGTTCAAAACTTAAAATCTCCAGTTGTAACTGTTGCTTTCTGGGCTAAACAAAGTAACAATATGTATTTGACCCAATTATGTGAGTCTTCTGGAAGGTCAACAGATATAATGAGATATTTTGGGATGTTCGACGACACCAAAACTGCCCTTGAGTTCAAAAACCAAGATCTACAGTCGTAACAGTAGCTTTATAACCTATGAAAGGGGACGATATGCACTCAAACAATTCAGTGAATCATCTGTTAGGTCACCAATCATTCTCAGATTATCTATGGAAGATCAAATTAATAAAAACTGACCTTGTGTTCAGAACTTAAGATATAGCTAACTATACCCTTTTGGACAAAGCTACAATAAATATTTTCTGAACATAAGTTTACCGTGCAGTGCTATTTCTGCCATTGACCCTTGAGCCAGGCATCAACCCAAGTCATGAATATCAGTTTTAAATAGTTGACCAACAAGAAGAACCGATGAACATGGTTGAATACATATAAGCTATTGTCACAACAGTAGATCTTAAGTTCTGAAGTCCAGGACAGTTTGGATAACCTAGCACATCTAAAAAAAAAAAATTATTTCCTGCTTTTTTCAATCATTTCTATGTTATTGAGCACCAAATCAATCAGAATACACAAATTTTATAATATCGCTTGGAAAAATTTAGGCCTGAAAGAGCTAAATAATGAACCGTTGTTATCAAAATTGATAGAAACGAATTTCCTGTATCATTTATTTGACTTGGATATCCCAAGTTTTAGGTGTCAAAATTAGAAATTAGAAACTGTGAATGAAAAAGGGCGTGAATTTCATGGTTTGCCAAGGGCGCTGTCAACTCTCACTACGTCATTGGTAAGCCACCTGTCCGAAAAGAAAACTCAAAATCGATTGCTATTTTACCATAGATTTTAGACAGTAAGATTGCTCTGGTAATTCCACGAAATATGTGACTCAACTTTTAAGAATTTTACATTTTCATGCCACTTCTGGTTGTTCAATCGTCCTGTATCCAGCATTAATTTTCCTAAGCGTCTTCCCATCAAGATTGATCGCCATCATCGATTCTAATTAAACCCCCCTCCCGCTCCCCTATTTCGCACTCACCGTCCCTGACCCCTGGCTTCCCCTTCGACGATGTTTAATTGTTCCCAACGACCGCAATAATGGCACTTTGCAGGAATTGATCAATTTACTTGTGTAATTGCAGCTCTCGCCGCCGCTCTGTCTCCCGTCTGGTGCACGATGACTTGACTTGTTGATCCCCAGCAGCCCCGCCCTGCACTGCAATTCGAAATAAATAAATATCCAAGCCAATTAATGCCATCAATGTCGCCGTGCCTGGTGAGTTGAGAGCTCGTGCGAATTGCTTCGCCCCGACTGCTAGGTTAGGGCACCTCGGCAGCAACATCCGCAACGGGCAGAGAACAATTGCGCTTGCTGTTCTGGTCGGCCACACCCACCGACCGACCAAAAGCAACCTTATCAACAGTCTGATAGCTACCTACTTGTGAGTTGAGTTCTCCGGAGGAGACATGTGATCTTGTTGCTTGGTTTGTAAATAGGCACAGCTAGATATAGTCGTAGATGTAGATGAGAGTGAAAGTTGACATCGTTTAACCCTACTAATCTTTGGTTGTGTTTTTTTTTCGGCATTTAAAATTGGTGGCGAGGGGAGAAAAAACTCGATCTAGAATAGTCAATTGTTATTTATTCGGTAAAATTTCAACATCGATAAAATAGAGTTTGAACAAATGTTTAACCGTTTTCTGTTGCAACTACTATTGGTTTTGTGTTTGTGTTTGTGATGTTCAGTATTTAATTCCTTATACTTATTTTTGCTAACTATACATCGAATTACGTTTCGTTTTGGTTTGGTTCCTATTTACCAATTCTACACTACTGTTATCGCTATGTACATCGAACTCTACACTCCTATAAGGCTTGTGTATGACTCTTCGGTCTGTAAGAAAATAGAGGGAGAACAGGTTGTTTTCCTTGCAGTTCTCAAAAGACTTAGCGCATTATTTCAATTGGAATTGTGCGAATCGTTAGCGTAGAGGCTAATTTATTTGACTGTTTCTTGTCGGTTGGTGTTCATCTGAGGGAAATACATTGTCCATTTTTTTTGTCAAGTACAGGAATCAATCATAGTTCGAGTGGAACAATGTGAGATAGTCGAAATGCTTTTTTTCACTCAAATGTGATTACAACATAATATAAGAAGCTTATCATTCGCGGGCAAACAGGCAACTGTATTTTCTAACGCTCCCGCGTTTGTAGGTATGTCAATCATTGTGTTCTTCGTATGTAGGAGGTATATTTTTTCACTCTATAAACAACTGATTTAACTAGTTTATGTGATTTGGAATGCTGCCAAACGATACGTGCCTGTGTAGAAATTCTTTTGACAACTCAATTGTTCAACAGCGTAATCTTATCTCGAATTACTACATGAGTCTCTATCTGCTGTCTGTGAAATGTTGCAACTTAATGATAGTATTTTGCGAATTTATTCGATTGGGAAGATTCTCCCACGTGTTCCATAGAAATGTTTGTGGACGTATTGGTTCGGAGAAAAGTCGTTACTGATGGCCAATGACTTTTATTCGTACAATAACCTACTATGAATGAGATGATGTTCCTAGAAATTGTTGTAGATCTGTTTTCTTTTGTTAATTGAAGCGTATGAAGGCAATCAATAGCAAATAACTTCTTGTGAATTGGCGTACTCTGAGGAATAGTAGGAACGACGCATCAGCTCATTGTTAGTTGTAGCATAAAGGATGATAACGAAACAATCCATTTTTGTTTGAGTAAATTGTTTCAAAATTTCAATGAATCAAACTAATAGTGTACCAAAGCACAGTAGTTATTGGTTGTCTGGATATGTTCATTTGTTCACATCTGGGTTTCACGGGAGCAAGCGCGTCGCGATTCGATCCTTAACGCGCAAAGCAAAATTTCCGATCTATGCGCTCGAGAGTTAGCAACACTTTAAAATTTTTCGGAATCGGAATTCAGAAACTCGAATTCTGAAACGATTCGGGAAAAACCTAGGAAGTGACAGACCAGCAAAGCCTGCAGATCCCAAAACACATGCGAAAGCGGTGGGCCTTTTCAAGCGGAACCCGAAGATGTAATCGAGGGAAGCGGCGAAAAAGGCTACTGTTTCGCAGACCAACGTCCAAAAAGCAAATTTGAAAGCAAACAAGCACGAGGAAACTGTACGATTTTTTTTAAACAAAATTCTATGTCTACCAGTTTTCGATCAAATTCCTGGGCAAGAATTTTATCCCTCGGTTAACCGGAAGAGAGCTGGAAAACGAGACTTCCGTTGCTTCTGGAATCTGGTACTTACAAATTTCTTCTAAGGAATCTGATGGTATCCGCGCTATATGATTCTGGAATTAACTGAAAAATCAGCTGTTCATAAATGTATATTGAAGCATATCAGGAGATGCTCCGTTCGTCGTGAAAAGTAGTTTTTACACTCTGTCGCATCCCAATGATGGCATCGAAGCTATTCGCATGCCACGAAATGTTGAGGCCCGCACGACACCAACAGTTTATACGTACAGTTCAAGCAACCGAATAAAAAACAGAAAGAGTAAAAGGTCGCTCTAATTTTGCCAACAGTTCCAAACAGTTTAGAAATTGCGTGTGACTGTATTTTACAGGTTGATTAAAGATGCTCATATTTGTTGTAAGTATCCATTCTAATTATTCGATTCCATATAATAAACATCATATGTATGCAGTAATAAGCCAGCAATCATTGAAATTCTGAGCGACATGAATCTATGTCACAACATTTTTTTAAACCTGATGACTAGAAAATGGGACAAAAGATTAGTTATTTCCATTTAATACCAAGTACCTTTACTGCTTATCTTGACAAATACGCGTATTTCGTCTATAATGTGCAGACGTCTTCAGTGTCGAGTACTTATACTCGACTATTAGTACACGACACTGAAGAAGTCTGCACATTGTAGACGAAATACGCGATTCTGTCAAGATAAGCAATAAAGGTAGTTGGAATTAAATGGAAATTACTAATCTTTCTTCTCATTTTCTAGTTACAGGTATTCCACGTAAAAGCTAACACTCACCAGGATTCATCTGATAGTGGCAGAAGAAATGTTTCGTCACCTGTAGAAAACGGTACACGAATGTCATGACATTTTCTCCCATGGCGGTTCGCTTTTTCGTGTGCTCAATTTGGTCGAAATGAAAAATGTTAAATGTTACGGAAATACTATCAAAATACATTAAATTTACCACCTCTGGGATTGGTTCATAACGAGCGATAGTTGAGATCGAGGACGACGAGAGTTACGCAAGAATAGTGAATACGCAACTCGCTCACTATTAGCTCACAGATTATTGTTTAGTTTTGTATGGGATTGGTTTTTTTTTTTTTTGCTTCCCATTCCAACGAAAGAAGAAAGTAGAAGGGAGACGGGCGAAAAACACCAAACCACAAGCCAAAAATAACAAAAAAAAAAACAACCTACCCACTAAAACAAATCATAATATTCTTTACTTAATACTCTCTCTCCCAACACATACACAACCACCCCTAAAAAAGTATTCCCCCGCACAAGTATAGAAACACTCACCTCAAAAATATTTCCCCTCGCTAAATACAGGTACATTCATGATGCTATATCTCGAGACCCTTAATATCTGCAAGGGTGCGGTCTTCAGCAAAGTTGTTCAGAAGGTCAATGGCATTCAAAAGGTGGAACGTTTTGTTTGGAATTTCACCGCTACGTGGCGCTAGTGAGCATGGAAAATTTAGCATTTTCATCTTGTTCTATCTCGTGATTCTGATAAGATAGAAAGTTCGAATCTTTACAGAAGGGGCTATTTGGGCCTGATTTACTTCGTATCCAAGTGATTCACGACTGACTCACCTCAATTCAAGTGATTTAGGACTGACTGACTTCTCATTCAAGTGATTATACCTACTTTAGGTCGGATTCATTTCGTATTCTAGTCATTCAGGTATGATTAACTTAATATTCAAGTAATTCAGGACTGACTCACATCACATACAAGTGATTCAGGTCTGGTTTACTTCACATTCAAATGATTCAAGCCTGATTCACTTAATATTCAAGTGATACAGGACTGACTCACCTCAAATTCAAGTGATTTAGGACTGACGGACTTCTCATTCAAGTGTTTCAGGTTCGATTCACTACATATTCAAGTGATTCAGGAAGGACTCACCCCAAATTCAACTGATTTAGCACTGTTTCACCACACATTCAAGTGATTTATGTCTGGTTCATTTCGTATTCATGTGATTCAAGGCTGATTTACTTCATATTCAAGTGATTCAGGACGAATTCATCTCAAATTCAAGTTATTCAGGACTGACTCACCACACATTCAAGTGATTCAAGCCAGATGCACTTAATTTTCTATTTATTCAGGTCTGTTTTACTTCATATTAAAGTGATTAAGGTCACCTCATCAAGTGATTCAAGGCTGACTCACTTCATATTTTAGTTAGTCAGGCCTGATTCACTTCGTATTCAAGTGATTCAGCACTGACTCATCACACATTCAAGTGATTCGGAACTGACTAACTTCACATTCAAGAGATTAATCATTTTTAAGGTCTGGTTCACTTGGTATTCCAAGTGATTTAGGTCTGATTCAAGTGGATTTGGGACTGACTGACTTTACATTCAAATAATTATACATTTTTTAAGTCTGATGCACTTCATATTCAAGTGATTTAAGTCTGATTAACTTCATATTTAAGTGATTCAGTATTGAATCACCTCAAAATCAAGTGATTCCGGCCGCCCCGTCGCGCCGCGGGCCCGGGGGGGCCCCCCCCCCCCCCCCCCCCCCCCCCGGCCGGGCCGGCCGCCCCCCGACCAGGACCGCCCTTCCCACCCGCCCCCCCCTATCACCCCTCCCCCCCCAGTCCAAACCAAAGCCCCCCGCCCTGGGCCGCGCGCGGTGTTGGTGGCCCTCCACGACGGAGGATTTCCGAACCGCCCCCTTCCAAGAAGATGGGTTTTTAGTCCCTTGGTGGTGGGATGAAGCAAAAGACGAATCAAGGAAAATCGTTCTAATAAGAATCGGGTCCGATGTGGAAGGCCCCGGATTACAACTAAAAGGGAGGATAAGTACATATCGGTTCTAAGCAAAAGAGAGTGAACGCGTACCGCCTCGCACATTCGCGCAGAGTTGAATGCTGTAAGAAGCTCTCCTCTTTCCGTGCCACCGTACGTCGACGGATTCTCGAGGTGGGATTAAAGGGTCGTGTTGCTTCAAAAAAACCTCTACTCCGTGAACACAACAAGATAAAAAGGCTTCAATGGGCAAAAGACGATGAACATTGCAACATGAGCCAGTGGTCGAAGGTGCTCTTTACCGATGAATCCAAATTCGACCTATTCAGCAGTAAAAGGAGAGTCTTCGTCCGCCGTCTCCCCGGTGAGCGAATGAACCCTCGCTTTGTCGTACCCACCGTCAAACACGGAGGAGGGCCAGTGCTAGTTTCTGGTTCGTTTGCTAGATCTGGTGTTTGGGATTTGATCCGTATAGACGGAATTCTTAAAAAAGAGGGCTATTTAGACATCCTTAAGCAGAACGCTGTTCCAAATGGATTGCAATTAATTGGTAAAGGTTTTGTCCTTCAACAGAACAATGATCCAAAGCACTTCGCCAAATTGTGCCGAGGGACCAAAATGGAACGTTATCCGACATAGTTTGGCCGGCGCAATCACCGGATCTAAATCCAATCGAACTGCTATGGGATGAGCTAGACCGGAACACGAGAAAAAAGCGCCCCCAGAACCATAAAGACTTGTGAGAGTGCCTACAAACAGCTTGGAAGGAAATCACGGACGAAACATTGCGGAAACTCATTGCTCGAATGCCGAGAATTTGTACGGCTGTTATTAGAGCAAACGGCTAACTACAGATAACTACAACAAACTTCAAATTTTCCTACAGCACATTTTGCTACATAAAATGTCTCACCTTTGAGCGTGATATTTTTCTTTGAAGTTTGAAATAAACAACTTCTCATTGAACAAAACTTAAGTAAACTCATTCTTTTGCCACTCACCTTCTTCAAAATCCGGATGTCAACAACTTGACTCTTCTGAACAACTTTGTCTGTTCTGAATAGCTTTGCCGAAGACTAGAACTTTCCATCTTATCAGAATCACGAGATCGAACAAGTTGAAAATGCTCAATTTTTCATGCTCACTAGCACCACGTAGCGGTAGAATTCCGAAAAAAACGGTCCTCTTGTTGAATGCCATTGACCTTCTGAACAACTTTGCCCAAGACTATAACATTCCATCTTATCAGAATCACGAGATAAAACAAGATGAAAATGCTCAATTTCCCATGCTCACTAGCGCCACGTAGCGGTGAAATTCCAAACAAAACGGTCCACCTTTCGAATGCCATTGACCCTCTGATCAACTTTGCTCAAGACCGCCCCTTTGCAGATATTAAGGGTCTCGAGATATAACATCATGAATGTACCTGTATTTAGGTGAGGCGAAAAAATCTGGTGACGTCTTCCTTCGGAAGGGAAGTAAAGCCGTTGGTCCCGGCTCATATTCATGAGCCGTTAGGTAGGCTCCAGGTGGTGGAGTCGTCTTCCTGGCGTCGGTGATTGTCACCATGTGAGGAAATAGGCCGACGTAAAAAAAAAAAAAAGGTGATTCTAAACTTTTTGGGGGGTGATGCAATATTCAACTGAGTGTTGCAATACTTTTCCAAGCGAGTCCGTACTTATGACTGGTAGTGTACATCCCCAACTATTCTGAGAAAGAAAAAATCGAATTTTAAATCAATGATACTCCATCGTTACCCATTGGATTTTGATGCGGTTTTTGCAATAGATCACAAAATTATCCTAGTTTGTGAATCTGTACTGGTTATTCCGAAAATATCCGTAGTTTCGGATTCCAAGGTGGGAGTACTGGGGTAAGTACCTGTCCAGGGATGGTGGAAAACATATTTTTAGATGCGAAACATGGCATGTGGCATATCAAACTTCGCGATTTAGCAAAACTAGGCCATCAGAAAACATTTTGAGTATTTCTGACCATACTGGCCACTAAAAGAGGCCCTGCGGGAAAAGTGGCCATATTCAAATCTTTTCCAAAACCTGGCTTGCGACTTATCAAACTTCATGATTTTGCAAAACTTTGTCTTGGGAGGACATTTTTAGGGTGTCTGACCATACTGAGGGAGGCCCTGCGGGATCCGAGTTCCTCCGGAAAAGTGGCCATATTCAAATCGATACCAAAACCTGGCTTGCGACATATCAAGCTTCATGATTTTGCAAAACATTGTCTTCAGAGGACATTCTGACCACCCAAGTAACATTGCCAAAATCATCCAGCTTTATTATATTTTATAGAAGCCACTAGAAATGAATTTGGTTTTGTTATGGAACAAAAAGGTGCCTATAGGTTTCATATTTTAGTCAGAATTATGAGAACCTACACAGCTTGCTTACAACGATCTAAAAATCTTGTTTTCTCAAATTCCTTTTACTCCTATCAAAGGTTTTATGTCGACTTTATGAACTCGTAAAATACTGTTTGAAATGCCTCATTCATATTATCTTATTATGGTCAGTTGACAAAGCCTTTTAAAACCATTTTGCCTCCAGTAAATGCATTAAACGACAAATTGGTTTTATAGTAGTCATTGCGAAGATAAATTAGCTTTTTGGCAAAACTTTGATTTTTTCCATTCGCCATATTGAAATATAAGAAATAATTGAAATCTGGAAAAATAAATGCACTAAATTTTAAATGTAATGCAAATGAACAGTAGATCGGAGACCAGTTTCAGCATTATTTTAGATAACCTTATTGAATTCCATAATTTTTTAGGAAATTCATAATTAATGTATCGAATATATTTGTTGAAATTTTGTTTTGGTTGTTGTAAACTCGCAATAATTTTCAGCTTTTATCGTGCCCACATTCACCATAAAATTAAATGCGCATATGATTTGGAGCATGATACGCTGTTAAAAATCCAATTTGTTTTGAATATTTCGCTATCAAACAAAATTTCCCGCAACACTAGGACTTTTTTCTTTGATATATTTACTGCTAAATGAATCAGAAGAGCAGAGAATCGAATAAAGCAGAACAACAAAAACCAACCATGATATCACAGTTAAGTTTGACAGCTGTGGCCATTTGGCCGTATGCTGGTTTTCATGGCAGCCAATAGGTTTTATGAAGGTTCTCAAGTGGTCAGAACATCTTTCATTAGAATATTTTCAAAATCTTTATAGTCTTATAAAGGTTTTATTAACTTGTTTTCACAGCCGTCTATAGAGTGGGCCACTTTGTACAAATTTCGGCTTTAAAGAATCATAGAGGAGGTTTTGGTTTTGAATGTAGTTCTATCAACAAAGTCGTGAGGAGTGCTATACGGCTGGAATAAAACTAAAATTGTTCGCGCCGCCCGGGGGTAGTCCCCCCCCCCCGGGACTAATATTTTTTTTTTAAAAAAAAACCCGGCAACAAAACAAACAAAATTATATAAAAAAAAAAAAATTAGAACAAGAAAACCACACCACACCATCCTCTTTATTAGGTGACCCCCCTCATCTCCTCCTAATATTTTTTTCCCCCCGCGCCGCACAGCGGTGGGAGAAGGTCAAAACACCAACATTATTATATAACCCCCCAAAAATTAACTTTATCCAAAAAGTGTATAAAAAAAAAAAAACAATACACTTTCACACAATTTCCCATACAAACACCTCTGAATACCCCAGAAACATTTCTTTGCTGGTTATGACTATATCTGATGATATCTGGTTCTCAAATGTTCATGCTGCCTTTCAAAATTTAGGTGACATGCTCGTTTCTGTATAGAAAAAGTCAAAAACATGCGATCATTTAACGTGATCTTACTCATTCATTTATGAATTGACTCCATTACATTAAAGTACTAAGTCTAAGCTTTAATATAAGTAGCTGTTCTTGGTTCCCGGTTTGCCACCTTCTCCCCTATATGCAGTCAAAGTTGCGGTAAAATGAAGTTAAAAAGTGCTCTAACTTGGTAAGGAATGCATTAATCTACATGTTGTCTTCACCAAAACATGTGTTTTTATGTTGTTTACATTTGTTCAAATCATAGTTTGCATTAAAAATGTATATATGAAAAGTTAAGTAATAAAAACTAATTTTAAAGGGGTTGTCATCAAAAACGACTTATATCTCCAAAACTAGTTGACATAGAAATGTTTTGTCTTCAACAAAGTTTCATATTTTGAGTAGATCTACAACTTTGCCCAAAAAAATATCTTTCTATATATGAAGGGAAATAAGTTAGTTTTTTTTACTTTTTTCATAGTAGGCGATGACATTTTTTTGAAGTTACCAAACTATGCGCAACACATATGTGAACAATTCGTTTGCAGACACTTTTTGGATAAAGTTAATATTTAAGGCGCTATACAATTAAGTTCGTGATTTGACCATCTCCGACCACTGTGCGGTGCATGCCCCAACTAAACCATTTTTTACAAAAAGATACCGTCCAGCTGGATTTCAATATGGCCACTTTTCCGGAGGAACCTGAAAATCGCAGGTATGGTCAGAAATCCTCAAAACGTCTATTCATAACCTAGTTTTGCCAAACCATGAAGTTTGATATCGCAAGCCAGGTTTTGGTAACGATTTGAATATGGCCACTTTCCCGGAGGAACTCGGATCCCGCAGGGCCTCCCTAAGTGACCAGTATAGTCAGAAATCCTCAAAACGTCCTCCGAAGACAAACTTTCGCCTGCCATGTTTCCAAAATTTTTTTGTCCACCATCCCTGGACAGGTACTTACCCCAGTACTCCCACCTTAGAATCCGAAACTACGACATTTTCAAATTAACCAGTGCATATCTACAAACTAGAATAATTTTGTTGATATATTTAAAAAAACCGTATCAAAATCCGATAGCTAACGATAGAGTATCATTATTATTAAATTTGATTTTTTCCATCATAGAGGGGTCGGGGACGTACGTGATTAAGGCTGTCTTTTTCCTAAGTACCCTATCGATTGATTCCTGTATCGTAGATAATCCTCTTCATCAGGATGTCCTGAAAAAAGAATCGTCGTAAAATTATTGTGCACCACCCATAAACATATTTGAAGCATTGTTGAAAAAAAAACCTACGTTTTTGAAAAGTTATCTAGAGGTTCTGAAATGTCGTGTTTAAATTGGTTTTATTTTTGACGAAAAACAAATACACATTTTGTTTGTATTTTATATATTTCTAGTAATCTCTACGAGTATTTAAGTATTTTTAGTTTTTGAAAAGATTAATTGTTATATACCATTGTATGATTGAAATATCACTAAGAGTGACTTGAATATTTCCTTAATTTAGCGAAAAATCCGTCTAAACAACGTACTTACGTTTTTTAATAATAAACCTGTTTTTTTTCAAAAACAACTTTTTACAAGGAATATTTAAGGGGGAGAAATATCAGGATTACATTTTTTCCGAAGAAAATTTAGTCAGAAATTACCAGGAATACACTGAAATATTATAGTTTTCTTAAATGTCAAAAAAACTACGCCTCTTTGTTAATTTTATTTTTACATCAAGATCTCAGCCGTTAGTGACACGATTTAGGTATTTTGAAGGCAGATTTTTCTTGATTTAGCTTGTTCTACTGTGTGTCTTTTTCCGTACATTTTTTATGACTACATCTTTGTTTTATATACTGGGGTAAAATTAAAAAAAATCAAATTGCGATCGTCACGAAAAGTGGTTAACTTTTGAGCGATAACATCTCAGTCGTTTCGCCAAAAAATTTCAAAAAATTTGCATCAATTGATTGAACACATTGCTACGCATCGTATGCAATATATTAAACTTTTGGTTTTTAACCTTAAACTATTGAAAATAACGCAAATATAAGGTGATTTCTTAAAATTACGCTTTGAAGAGTAATTGTATAAAATGTACAGTATTTTTTCCTGTCACAGACTTCAAATGTAAGTAAGGGAAATCGCATATGCAGCAATGAACGATATATAAGGGGTACACCTTCGACAATTGCTTCATTCGTTCAGCAGTAACGAAGCTGTGTGGAGCGGCAATGAGCTGTTATTGAATTGGTAGCTGGCGGTGACAAGCACCCTGGAGGGTGCACTGGCGTGCAACCATTGGACAGGTAGCCGATGCCTCTATCGTCTTTGACTAGGCAACCGTTTCTAGGCAGCCATTGGGTATGCAGTCGTGTGATGGGCAGTCGGTTAACCAAGCCAGTGGTGAATTTGTTGCCAGCCGGTTGGCGTATCCACGAGGTGCTTGTGTTTGATCTAGTTGGCAGCCACCATCATCATCGCTAATGTGTGCAGAAAATGTATTAACTAGCACCATCAGCAACATTTATTTCAATTATCTGCTAGCAACTGTTGCAAATATGACGCTAGTATTGCTGGCTAATGAATTGTCGCACAATATTAATAAAGATCTGAATGGGCCATACAAATGGTACAAAGAAGATCGATCAAACATGGATCATTGAAAATCCTTCCTTTTTAGGACGATCAACTTGATTCTCCCAGCTAAAGAGTTTGTTTGATTAGATTTTATCTAACATACCGTTCCAAGTTCTTGTCAATTGGCAGCCAGCGGTGGCCGAAATAGTTTCAGCTTTCCCTTCGTCGTATTCCTTAAGTCTTGTGCACAATTTCAAGAACAACACGGAAAATCAAACGGTCTCTATATTATTCCAAAGCGCAACCTACTAAGCGTTCTGTTGTTTGTAACTTGTATGCTTCGATCTTCTTCAGACTCTCATGAGGCACGGATCATAACTCGCTCTGTTTTTCGGAAGCGTTAAAGCGCTTTTTATAAAGTAAAAAAAAAGTTTCATTATTGGCATATAAAATGTTTTTAACAAATGAGACAGAAATTCACACAGTATAACAATCTGAATCGATTCAATTGTGCCAAAATGCCAAAATCGCTGCACTAATGGCGAAGACCTTGATGTGTACAGGAAAATTTAGCAAATAGGCATAGTTTTTAACCACTTACTAAAATTGCAATATCTCAGCCAAATGACAGTGTTTGTCTTATTTTCTTTCCTAAAAATTGTGCTCATTATAAATACAGGGTGCGGCAGAAAATAATGCGAAAATGTTCAAACTTGAGTCTTGGGTTAATTCGTGTAGCTAGTGACTGATTTCTGTCGAAAGTGTATTTGTTTTTTGTGTTTACTCTCAAGTGCTGCATCCAAACATTCTATTTGTTTAATTGCAAATTCGTCAAAATGTTCGCGAAAGAAGTGATCACCAGTTTGTTGCTCGCCCAGAAGAAGCCGAAAGAGATTGCCAAGGTGGTAGGGTTCCAATGTGGCAACAGTTTAGCGCATAAAAAAATCCCTGTAGGATGGTCCTAAGCAGCGAAAACCGGGAAGCGGACGTCCGCGCTTTTCACGCACGCCGAACTACGAGTGACTCGTTCCAAGAGATTGCTTTCCTTGTTGAAGAAGGAAAAAATGATAATCCTGTTCTCCGATGAAAAACTTTTCAGCATCGATGCTGTGGCGAACAGCCGCACGGTGCGATTCATTTCACCGCAGAAAATGGAGAACGTTCCGGAAAAAGTGAAATTCAAATCTCAAACCAAACATCCGGCTGGTGTCATGATGTCTGGCTTGGTGTCGTCCAACGGTTTGAAAATGCCGCCTGTTTTCATTGATGCTGGAGTTAAAATCAATACCGAAGTGTATATCGGTATTTTAAAGGACCAAGTGCTTCCCTGGGTGAAGGCCAAATTCTCCGAGGACCAAAACGTTGTCCTACAGCAGGATGGAGCGCCGTGTCACACATCCAATCGAACCCAACAATGGTTGAACGATAACATGATGTTTTGGCCGAAGGTTTTTTGGCCCCTAGCAGTCCAGATCTTAATCCGTTGGATTATTCGATTTGGGCATATGTTGAAGCACGAGCCTGCAAAACATCACACCCTAGTGTGAAAACCCTGAAGTCAACCATAACACGCACATGGCAGTCAATGTCGGAGGACTACGTTCGAAAGGCATGCTGTGGCTTCCGGCGTCGGCTCGAGGATGTTATTAATAAAAATGGAGGAAACATTGGATAAATTTGTTTAAAAGGACTTTATAAAGATAACTGCATTCGAAAATGTTGATATTATTGCTTGAATTAGTTGAAACTGGGATGTGAATGAAATAGAACAAATTTTCGCATTATTTTCTGCCGCACCCTGTAATCTTCGAAAACAAAAGACATTTTTCTATATTTTTCTTAAAAAAAATATTTACGTTGTCTAGGTGATGAATCATTAGGCCGAATACCATTATGTCTAAAAGGTCACTAGGCTGAAGCTGACTGAGTAATTCATGATTAGGGCGAATCGGCAGACTCCTTCGATACCCAACTGCACCACATGGTAGAGCAAACAGTCCTTTAATAGATGCTACTTTCAATTTGCAAGAGTCTTTTGAGATTTATGTGAAATCGACGTTTAAAGTTATTGTTTACAATTGGCTTTAAGGCCCTAATCATGAATTTATCGATTTTTTTTTCAAAGAAGAAAAAAAAGGTGGATTTAATGTCTTGAAATCAAAAAGAACTGCTTATGATTGAAAGAAGGAAAAATCTGTCATGACAATTATAGGTTGTCCCAGAAAGTATAAGCACAATTTTTACACGGAACTGCTCGAAATCGGATGACGTAAGACAGCAGATTTTCAATGTGTGTCTTTGTTTACATTCTGGTAGTCTTAAAAATATGAGGAATTTCTCCCCAAAAGCGTAAAAAAATTATGCACAAATGGTGCTCTATTCTCAATATTTCACTAAGTCAACTGGTGAAACTGGAAAGTGTGAGTATCGGAGCGGTTAGAAATGCCATTCGAATGATTGGTGAGGATTGTATGTACCTTTGCGGACGCACCGAAATGTGGTCGAAAACCTGGTTATTGGTTCTTATGTTTGTTGATATATAAAACTTACTATTTTATTTGCTGAAATAAAGGTATACATTCTTTGAGGAAAATAGTAACCTAGCTAATTTCAAGCAACGTTGCCAACAATATATTTTTGTAGCTTTTGATTAAACCGATTTAGAACAATTTTCCCTAAATAACTTAGGGTGTCCCTACAAAAACCAATTTTTGCTCTAATTTTTTATTTCAAATTTGTCAACAAGATGGTTTTTAGAACTTAAAAAGATGTAAATTTTGACCTATAAAGCTTGCCGAGATCTTTTAACGTTAGTGAGTTATTTACGATTTAATTATAAAACTACGTCCTTGTCAAATGTGTTTTACTCAATTGATTACCCATGCTGACTTTGGTTCTGATCACCTTCCAGTTACATTTGAAATATCTCAAGAAATCATTTCTAATTCCATCAGTTCTACTTTCAACTACCATAGAGCTAATTGGGATCAATATCGAACATCTATGGAACACAACTTTGATCCTAATGTTCCATTGCAAACAAAAAATGAAATTAATAATGCTCTTGAATCTCTGGCTTTCTCAATAAATAGAGCAAGAGCTGCTTCAATGCCAAAATGCGAGGTTAAATTCGATTCAGTTATAATTGATGACGATCTTCAGCTTTTGATTCGTCTGAAAAATGTACGTAGGCGTCAATATCAAAGAACACGTGATCCCGCTATGAAAGTCATATGGCGAGATTTACAAAAACAAATTAAAAAACGCTTCTCTGCCCTGAGGAACAAACATTTTGAAAATAATGTGTCAAAATTAGATCCGAGTTCCAAACCTTTCTGGAAACTCTCTAAAATATTGAAAAAACCTCAAAAGCCTATACCAGCGCTTAAGGAAGGTGATAAAATTTTGCTCACAAATGCGGAAAAAGCTCAAAAACTTGTTAAGCAGTTTGAGAGCTCCCATAATTTCAGTTTGGGTCTTACAAGTCCTATTGAGGATCAAGTTTCCAGGAGTATCTGAATATTTTCTCACAAGAAAATATTTTTGATGATTCTTGGGGAACTGATTTGGATGAAGTAAAAACTATAACTAAAAAATTTCAAAATATGAAAGCACCAGGTGATGATGGAATTTTCTATATCCTCATAAAAAAACTTCCTGAGAGTACTTTGTCTTTCTTGGTAAAACTTTTTAACAGATGTTTTCATCTGGCATACTTTCCAGATAAATGGAAAAATGCAAAAGTCGTACCTATTTTGAAGCCAGACAAAAATCCGGCTGAAGCTTCTAGCTACCGACCAATCAGTTTGCTTTCTTCAATAAGTAAGCTTTTTGAAAAAAATAATTTTGAACAGAATGATGCTTCACATCAATACAAACTCAATTTTTGCTGATGAACAGTTTGGATTTCGCCATGGGCATTCAACTACGCATCAACTTTTGAGAGTTACAAATTTAATTCGTTCAAACAAAGCTGAAGGCTGCTCCACTGGAGTTGCTCTTCTAGACATAGAAAAAGCATTCGACAGTGTTTGGCATGAAGGTTTGATTGCGAAACTGAAAAAGTTCAATTTTCCGCTTTATATCATGAAATTAGTTCAAAACTACTTAACTGATAGAACTTTGCAAGTAAATTATCAGAATTCTAAATCTGATCAATTGCCTGTCAGAGCTGGTGTTCCTCAAGGTAGCATTCTTGGGCCAATACTTTATAACATTTTCACTTCAGATCTCCCTGATTTACCTCAGGGCTGTCAAAAATCTTGCTTTGCTGATGACACAGGCATTTCCGCTAAAGGAAAAAGTCTTCGTGTTATATCCAGGAGGCTACAAAAAAGCTTGGACATTTTTACAGATTATTTTCAAAAATGGAAGATTTCTCCTAATGCTTCCAAAACTCAACTTATAATATTCCCACACAAGCCTAGAGCTGCATTTTTGAAACCAAGTAATAGTCATATGGTCACTATGAACGGAGTTCCAATTTCTTGGTCAAATCAAGTAAAATATCTTGGACTGATACTTGATCAAAAATTAACTTTTAAAGATCACATTGAGGGCATTCAAGCCAAATGTAATAAATATATAAAATGTTTATATCCTCTTATAAACAGAAAATCCAAACTTTGTTTGAAGAACAAACTTCTAATATTCAAACAAATCTTTAGACCGGCCATGCTTTATGCTGTGCCAATATGGTCTAGTTGTTGTGCTACTAGGAAAAAAGCACTTCAAAGGATTCAGAACAAAGTTCTGAAAATGATTTTGAAGCTGCCACCCTGGTTCAGTACTATTGAATTACATAGAATTTCAAACGTTGAGACTCTAGAAGAAATGTCCAACAAAATAATTCATAATTTTAGACAAAAATCATTGCAGTCTTCAATTGCAATGATCAATTCTCTCTATAGATAAGAACTAGTTTTAAGAAATCAATAATTATTCTTACACGCAGGCAAAAGGAACCCTGTTAAAAAATACTGAATAGACAAAGTAAAAATAATATTAACACAATTAGATATAAATGATAGCATATAAGGTTGAAATGTTTATTACTTAGCAGGATCACCTAGGTTAATATATGAATGTAAAATAATGTTAAAATTTGGAATAAATAAAGAGTTAAAAAAAAAAAAAAAAAAAAAAAACTCAATTTAAAAAAAAACCTATCTCCAGTTTTCAGATTTAATATGCAATAATACAAAACCTTCTAAATGCAGTTGAAAAATATGTTTGCTGTCTGCCCCAACCAGAGAAATCAACATATGAAAAAAGCCTAGTTTTTTACAAAAACCATAATATCTTTTGTTTGACATACACAGCTCAAAAAAGTAGTGTGAATTTCTGTTCAATATCATGCACATAAATGGAGCGTCACAAAACTTACAAGTTAACATTATAAATCGTGTAAAGTTCTGGGACATTTCATTCATTGCGGATAATGTTGTATACAAAAGCTCATCTTTATTACAACTGTTTCATGCAAGTTGCTGCTTCGTGTGGAACGAAATATGATTTTACATGCTCTGATATTTACATCAAAATGAGAATTCTGATTTTTTTTCTGTGTACGTTAGCGACGATTTCAGTACACCAAAAGTTGTATCTTTTATTGTTGTGAAATCCATGGGTAGACAGCTTTGCTGAAAAATTTGAAATGAAAAAGTTAGAGCACATAGTTGATTTTTATAGGGACACCCTAAGATATGCAGGAAAAATTGCTCTAATTCTGTCATTTCAAAAGCTACAGAAAAATTGTACAATCAAAGTTGCTTAAAATTTGCTCATCTACAACTTTTCCGGCAAATAAAAAAAGTAAGAGTTTTGATTTCTCTGAAAACAAGGACCATCCTAGTTTTCATTCACACTAAAAGAAGGGCCTTATTAATAGAAACAACTTTGTAGAAAACAATTTTGCTCCAAAACTTCAAACTTAGGCTGAAAACGTATCTTTCCAGCTCAATTTGCATTCTGGACCACTGTGCAATGGACCGAAAGATGGACCGGAAGATCATGATGATTTTTGTCGAATTAAAAAGCAGTTTCGTTCGAGATGTTGCCAACAAGCTGGGTACTTCTAAGAGTAACGTCCAACGTGGCAAGGCAAGAATCCATCTAAAAGTATTCAAGAAGCAGAAGATGCCAAAACAGAGTGAAACGTAGGCTACAACCGTTGAACCGCAAGCTGTATTACGGTCTACTGTGTGAATAATCGGCGTGTATTATCATGGATGATGAAACATATGTAGAATTTGACTATGAGACGCTTTTATATTACATCGTGCGCGAAGGCCAGGGCGTCGATTATGCCGATATGTAAATTTTTACCGAGAGCTTCGGTGAAAAGACAATGGTTTGGCAAGCTATTTGCGAATGCGGTATGTGGTCAGAGCCGTTTGCTACCAATGATCAGGAAGCATGATCGTCCAGTATTGTTTTGGCTGGATTTGACATCTGTGCTTTATGCGAAAGACACCATAGCATAGTACGACGCCAATAAAGTGCAATACGTGCCGAAACTTATAAATTCTCCGAGCTGTCCTCAAGTCCTTCCAATCGAGACATTTTGCGCTCTGAACAAGGCACATCTCAGGAAACATGTTAAAGCAGCAGATACCATCGAAACATTTGCGAAGGACTAGAAAAAGTGTCTAAAACATTTGCTGAGCAGTCTGTGTAGAGACTGATGAGCAGCGTTTGGGCAAACGTGCGTTCCGTAGCTTATGATTTACGATAATAAGATTTTTTATATGCTGCCGAGAGAGAACATTATATTGAAACGATTCATGAAATTAAAACAAATTTTCCTTAATAAACAATTGGTTTTTATTTTGATTTTTCATCGTGCTCATACTTTCTGGGATTCCCTATAGTTGATTTTTTGTCCGAAAGATTACGAGGTTCAACATGTTAGGAAATCGAAAATTTTGAAATTCGAAAGGAATGCTCATAATTCATAGAAGGCTAAATCTACCATGGAAGTCCGATTGTGTGCATGTCCTAAAGATATCAAGTTTAATTCTCATATTGCGATTTTTAAATAAGCAAGAACTGTTCAAAATTGAAAGAAGGAAAGATCTCTCTTTCATTGCTCAAAATCCCATAAACTTCAAAAATACTTTTATAGTTTAAAAAACAAGAAATCTTCCAAAACAATTCAATAATTTCATGTCAAAAAAGATTTCATGAAATACTAAACATAATCTTCCACCTGGCATGCTGGCAGATTGAAAGTTTGAAATAAAAAAAAAAAATGCCAGAAAGCTCATTGGTTTCATGTCTAGAAGATTTCTACAAGAAAATTTCCCGCAGGTTTCGCGTAAGTGTGCCTGCTTACGAGCCTGCCCAACCCTTTTTGGCCCTTCATACAGCAGTATGTTGAATTTAGAACGGTAACAAAGCATGATCTTTCTGTTAAGTGGAACCGCATGCAGGGCAAGGTCCACGCTAGGATGGTGGCTTCCTACATACATACATGCATACAGAAGATTTCTACAAGAAAATTTAATCTTCCACATGACATGTTAGCAGATTAAATATTGAAATCATGAAGAACTGATCATAAATAAAAGAAGGAATAATCTCCCATTAAAGTTCATTAACAAAGATATCAGGACATATTAAGTCCAATCTTCTAATTTCCTAAATTCGACCTAATAACCCAATCGGGCTAATGGCTTTCGGCCTACTGACCCATTCGATCTAATGGCCCTACACCGTTGTTTAGATTGATTTTCCACAATTATAACAAAATACGTCGCTCCTTGCGATTTTTAAATGGTTCTGTGGTTCGTAAAAATGACCATATTCAAAAACTAAAAATACTAAAATCCTTTTTGTAATAAGAAGTAAATAAAAAAGAAAAGATAATAGATATGGAAAATCCTACACATAAAATATTTTTTTTTTGTGATATTTAAATGATTCTGTAGTTCATATAAAATCTTATTTTCTAAGACTGAATACTGTCAAACACTTTTAAAGATTAATTGAAAAATATAGAAGTATACGAAACAATAAGTCTCACTAAAGTTAAATTTATGATTTTGTTTGCTCAAAAATTACAATTTCGAAAAAAAACGACTTTTCGGAACCCCTAGACTAACTTTTAGCAAGTTGGTTTGTTCTACAAAAATGCTTCAATTATGTTTATCTTTATTTTTTAGGCATATGCTTCATGATTTTTTTTCGGGATTCTATTACTCTTCGTGCACCACTAAACCCCTCACTCTTAAAACTAACTCTTTCCTCAACGCGGACTCGTTTCAAGATTTCTCAGCCGAGCTGAGTGCCGCCGCATGTGTGCAGTGTTCCTAAACAGTAATAGTTAATATACGTATTCCATCTCTCCAGCGCTTCTTCAAGGCCGCATCACATGTGATTTATTTCCGCCCTGCTAGTGGCGAGCAGCTAACACGTGCCACCGGGGGCCCCCTGCGTGTCTACCGGGGAGTGATTCGTTCATAATTCACAACATCAAATCTGTGCTCCCGCTCTCAGACGTATCCACTGGATTCCAGCCTCAGGGCGGCTTCGTAGGTGGGCAGTCCAGTTTGATCGATGATCTGGCTCATATCCAACCGAATGAGACCATTTTCGGTGAGGTTCCGAAAAGTGTCGCCCCCGCCGCTGCCCATGCCGACCCGCTCGTTATCAGCTGATTTATTAGCTTCACCGGCGTTGTTAGCAGGACCTACCCCAATTGGTCCCGCTGCCAAATCGTGATTGTTGTTCAGGCTATTAGCGTTATTACTGCCACTATCTCCTTCGGTGGCACTACCGCCGTCTGTTGCCACCGCTGCCGCCGTTCCTGTACCGTCGGTCGGTATTGTTCTAGATTTGACGGGTTGCAACGCTGCACTCGAAGGGAGATTATTATTATTCTCCTCATTATGCCGGGCGTCATCGTGACTAGTGCAGCTGATGGTTGGCAGACCTGGTTGGCTATTGTTATTATTGTTGAGCTCACCGGTCGTCGCCGTAGCAGAATCAGCTGAATGAAATTGTAAATCTTGTAATAGCTCATTCAATCCGCCACCGTTGTGGTTGCTGCCACTGTGGAGGGTGCTCCCATTGTCACCGTGGATGTTGTTGCCGTTATTGTCGTCGTCGTTCCCATCACAGTCCATCAGATTGTCACTGCAAATTGTAACTGACCCGGTCCAATTGGTGGCGGCTGTACCACAATCACCCTCCATCGTCGTTTCCATCGCCGCCGACCCACAACCGAGGAGATGATTGTTATTGAAGTGATTTTGCACAAACCCTCCGTCCACGAATTGACCGCAGTTTCGACAGTACACTTGCAAGCTATCGTTCAACTGACAGTTGCAATTACCGATTTCGCCACATCCGGTAGTTGGCACTCGGCTTAAATCGGTGAAATCGGGTTCAACCAAACGGTTCTGCTTGCGTCGTTGGTTACCGATTGGGTCGTATAAAAGAGCTTCCAACTTGGCCGACAGTCCCCGGGGACTGGAGTCTCCATCGTACGACGAAACCGTGCTAAAGTCGCAACTTTTTCGGCGAGACGCTGCTGTAGCGGCCCGTTCGTCCTGAGCCAGTACCGTATCGTAGCTGGGTGGGGGTCCATTCAGATGATGTGGGTAATGATGGTTGTGAGCCGTTACGGCCGTCGGGAGTGATTGGTATTCGTTGCCGGTGGCGTTATCGAGCAGGTAGGACCCACCCGTTCCTATGGTACCCGGACCGAATCCCGTTGGGGTGTCGTAGCACTGAAAAAGAGAAGAAGAGTGGGCATTAGTAAAGTAAGTTTTTTTTGTCATGCTGAAGTAGAGCGATATTGTTTAGGGATAATGTATGGTAATCAAATTACTGCAACAGAATTAATAATCCATGTGAAGATGGCAACTCGACCTATCAAGCTTTATCAAAGATTGTGGTTCGCTTTGAGATAACCAAATAGTTGTTGCAATTTAATTTTAAATAACCGATGTAGATTATACGTTTGCTGGAATGATTGCGTACCATTTTAAGAAACGATCATGCAAACCACTGTAAATATAGAGTAAAGGGAGTCTTCTTCTTTTGCCAATATTCATTTAATGCTTACAGCATGCCAGCATGTGGTAAAACTAAATTTCTTTAGAGAACTTCGCATGAATATCAGCTTGTTTTTACACTAACACTTACTTTCAAAGAAGGACATAGCGACCGCTTGAAAATTCTCATTCTGTTTCGAGGCCCGCAAGACCAAGTGTCAAAATATTTGAATCAGCATGATCGCAAAACGTGTATGTGGGTGTGTTTTTTTTTCTATACGAGGAACAAATCTGCTATCAGATCCTTGCCAGAGAGTATGGTTGGAAGGACACTACCCCGGCTAACCCGTTCCACTGAAACCCCTTAGTCATCCGTGTCCTTGTCCCTCAGAGACTATGACTTAAAGACTACTCCAGAACGTATGGACGCAGGTAGAAACCGCTGCCATTTCGCAATGATTACTAACTTGTTCTTTGCATGGCTGCATCCTGTTGTTTACTCTTGTGTAGCGGATTTATCGTTTCCAAAAGTTTGTTACAAAATGCGTGGACATTCAGCGGAATAACGTTAAAATATAGTCCATAAATGGTGAGTTGACAACTTCAAAGGAGGGTGCAACCGACCTCCGGTCCTCACAAGTTCCTACCTCACGCCTCCACGAGTCATATGATCACAAAAGACTGCCAGCTGAAACATGGAGACGCTGGTTGGCGTAGCCTGGGCAATGTTGTCAATCTGACAATAGCGAAGTGAGGGGGTGCGACTGAAGATCGTGTACCTTTAAATCCTATTGTATATTTTCCATTCTCATTTTAATAATAATTTCAGCACGCTTTAGAATCATCTTTGCATTCCAAAACCATGTAGGACCCTGGAGCAACATGACAAGCATAAAAGGCTCAATTTATTTTTCATGAAATTATAAAATTCGAAAAAAAAAATTATTTTCACAAAATTCATAAAAGACTGGCATGTGTTTCTAAGCAGTATAGTATTATATTTCAATATTTTGTTTAGTGGTATTATTATTAAATAAGCCATTTATTTCAGATATCATCAAACTGGACTCTTCGATTACTCCAATTGCTATCTTTGAAATGTTACTAGAAAAAATATTACAACATGTCTTATAAAATAATATTTTTTACTGAAACTTCATCTTTGATTTTTGGAATGATCTATACTGTTTCAGCTTTTCCAGGACTAGGAGGATTTTTTTTTGTCTGGATTATCGAGATTTTCAGCCTCGGGCTGGTTCATCTCCCGTCGTAGTCACTCAAATACCTCTTTTGGGTATTTTCGTAACTTGTCCGGGGGTGAGATTCGAACTCGTGACTTTGGCGTTAGAGGTATGGATGTTAACCACTACGCCGGGGTTGCCCCCATCGGACTAGGAGGATATTAATACATATCTAATCTTTATTTATTTTTTCAGTAACAATCCATTAGATGTCAGGAGGTGGCAACGGAGTCGGTGATAGGCTTTTGCAATTATTATTGAATGTATTTTTCATTACCGTTTTGCAAATGAACATTAGACCAAATTCGAGCAGATATGATTCATACAGCGCTGTATTCATTTAGCTTGTGTCTGATGTTACAGTTCAATCCTTGTCATTGCTCTATCATTACTCACAATATTATTATAATTGATAATTTTGGTTTTATTGATTTTATTTCATAGATGAGGTTATAAAATCAGCATCAAGCAGCAAATAGTGACCAGTAAATAAGAGTAAAATAAAATGATTAAATTTCAATAGATATAACCAACTTTTTCAGGATACCTCAAACCGAGATTTTAGTGAATTGCTGCTAGCGCTGAAAACGAGCGAAAACGTGCTTAAGTGCGAACCACAGAATTCTACACTTTAACACTATAGAACATTTCTTGCATTTCAGGATCAACCGAACGAAGATCATATATAATTGATACGAATGCTTGTAGTATTTTTCATTTACATACATATATTTGTACACTATTATATAAATATTTCATGGGAATGGGAGGGACCATCAGGGCACCCGATTGAAGCAATCTGGATGGGGAGAGTGGGAATGCCAACTCCCCATTGCTAACAGTTTGTGAATAGAGGGCGGGCTCTTCTCCCCGCCCATTGGGGCATCCTCCTGTTAAATAGCTTGCTCTTTTGACCAATTGTTCAATCTTGTTGTTGGAAGGAGATTCTTTATATCCCTGTGGATACGTATAAGTGATGTTGCATATCAATCCACCAACCCCTTTTTGGCCCTTCATACAGTGGCATGATTAGGATAATCAGTGGTTATTAAAGCTTGACCAAGTCTAACAGAGAGGAGAGCCCATTGCTGTCGGACTTAGTTTCCGTGCTACAATGGGTGGTAGTACATATCATATCTTTTTACTTTTTACTTTTCTTCTCTTCTTTTCCTCTCTCTCTTTTTTTTTTCCCTCTCCCTTCCCCTTATAATTTTTTTCCCCCCATTTACCCTTTCTTCACCAATCTGCTTCATTTCTCCATCACACAGAAAGCAGAATGTGACGTCGATAATAGATTCCCGACCGTCTCTGCATCCACCCCTGCTGAAGTTTTCAGTAGGCTATGCCAACTTGCGTTGGTAAATCTGCTTTGCTACACCTCCGAACAAGCATTTAAGTCTCGTCTAATGACCTTCGTCCTTCATACGAGTTTATCGTTTAAAGCAGTGGTGCTCAACCTAACACAGGTCGCGGGCCGAATTCAACTTTTTCAGTAACATCACGGGCCACACTGTTTTTTTTGGTATTTTATTTGTTTACTTGGGTTTTTTACCCATAACGTTTTGTTTTATAAACAGTTGTTCGTTAATTAGTCACTAAACATTTCGTACCCAATGATATTAAAAAAGATCAATGAAACATTTTTAAATCATGGCATTTTTATTCTATAAATACATCACTGTGTAAGTAGCAAACAAACAATACTTCAATGTGAGATTTTCTTATTTTTTTTTTCCTCCACTATTTAACTTCGCTTTGATACCTGACGATGCAATACGTAGCTGGTTCTCCAAGTGTTCACCAGATAGCTTATTTCTGGCTTGTGACTTAACGGTTTTCATGAGAGAAAATAGTTGTTCACAAATATACGATGAGCCAAAGCAAGAAGTTATTAAAAGAGCATGGTTTTGCAACTCAGGAAAAGATTCTTCCGAAACGTATTTTGAGTAGAATGTTAGAATGTCATTCGTCTTGAATTTTTCATTCAACTCGATGTTGCATTGCAGTTGTATAAGCTCCATTTGAAAATTTTCCGGTGCATTTTTAGCATCAACACTGAACGATGAACAAAAAAATTCAAATGGCTGTTCGTTCGCTTTGAAATCTTGGAATCGGTCAGAAAAATCTGCTTGCAGAGAGGAAACTGCACTGGCATACCTGATTTCATCGCACTCTTTGCACGATCCAAGGGTAGAGAAAGTAGAAAAATTTCTTGATTCAAGCTGCATTTCCCACAGCGTCAATTTCTGCTCAAAGGATTTGATGTGGTTGAAAAGATTGTGAACAAGCTTATTTTTCCCCTGAAGTTGAACAATCAAATCATTCAGATGTGTCAGTCAAGAATGCAAAATCCGCCATCAGTTTTTGGTCGTCGAACTGGTGAACTGCCTTTCCTTTTTGTTTCATAAACTCTGCGATTTTCGTCTTGAAATTATAAACATGCTTAAGACCTGTGGAACAAAAAATGTTGCTTGTGGTCCTTAAAACGCAAAAAAAATACACTTGCCAATCATAGGTGGGGCACCGTCGGTGATCGCACTCGCCAGTTTCTTCCAATTCATGCCAAATTGGTTTAGAATCGATGAGAGAGTGTTGAAAATATCAACACCTTTTTAAGAAAATGAAAAGGAGAATGAAATGGTTTTATGAACACAGAGAGAGCTGAGACCAGTGTCCCGTAAATTTTTCCAACATCCATCTCGTCATTCACCGATTCGGTGCAAAACTGAATGTTCCGAAGAGCAATTGGTGCGATCTTTTACCAAGCTACCCCGCATCTGGGGTAGTTTGGTAAAAGATTATGCGCCCGACTGTATACTACCTTCATATGCCCTCCGCTCGTTTTCAAGTTGTACCTATCAATTTCCATAAAACTCCACACTTTTTTGCGCAATCTCTGATGGATACCTCCTTTTTTCCTTCAAAAACTTTGCAAATTTGTTTGTCAAAATTTAGGTTTGACACACCTATTTTTCTACCACGACCGGGCAAGTCCTTTAATGTGTTCGCACAGACACTAACACCTTCTTCTTTTGCAAATTTTCTTAGCGACAATCCCTTTTCAGTGCAGTACTTGGTCACAATCGATTTTCACATGTCTTCCGTAAGACCTCGGTGTACTCATAATTAACGATGCAGTCTTTACTTCGAACTTTTCAATGAGCAAATTTTTTTTCCTTCCACCTCGATGGGACGAATAACCACAAGGTTCAAGTCCCCAAAAAAAAAAAAAAAAAAAAAAATAATAATAATAATAACAAAAAAAAAAAAAACTTCCACCTCGAAAAGCTGACCGAGTAACAAAGCAGTTGAATTGACATCTATGTAATTTATTTGTATCCACAATCAAGCAATGTTCCAACCATTTCTTACGATTGTGTGTTGCTTGTGAATGTATCATTAGGGTTGTTCAACTTACTCAGTTTGGTTCCAACCAATCAGTGCAAAATATGTTTCTGGTTATTCTTCCAAAATTGATGCTGTAAATGCGAATTCGTACTCCACCTGCACCATTTTTGCATTCTCTTTTTATGTTAAAATTTGAGTCCCTTTAAAGTTTCATGCTCATAGCCCTAAAGGGCGAACACGAAAGTGGAACTGGAATTTAAATTTTGTCCCAGGCTAAAGGGTGAACAAGAAATTATTGCGACACCGAAAATATCATGCCAATTTTCTTATAATGTTTAGAATCAAAACAAAATTTTAGGGTAGTTTTATACATATATTTACTTCAAAAATCAAAAGAAAAGTTAATCGATGGAGCCTTGAGTGTAAAATTGAACGCATTTTTGCTTGATGCCCTCCATCAAAGTCTTTACAGTGTCATCCGGTACCAGTTTCTCAGTTTTTTTTCCATTTTCTTAACATGTCCTTCTCGTCTTTGACTGTCTTCTTGATCTTCCGAAGTTCCCGCTTCATCATTGCCCAGTACTGCTCCACCGGGCGCAGCTCCGGACAGTTTGGCGGATTCATGTCCTTTGGAACAAAATGGACAGAATTGGCCTCATACCACTCCAGGACACTTTTAGAATAAAGGCATGATGTCAAATCTGGCCAAAATAGCGGAGCTTCGTCGTGCTGCTGCAAGAACGGCAAAAGGCGCTTCTCGAGGCACTCAGATTTGTAGATCTCGCTATTTACTGTGCCCTTTGTCACGAAAGGATCACTCCTCAGTCCGCTAGAGCAGATGGCCTGCCAAATGAGATATTTGGAGGTGAACTTCGACATTTTCTTCTTCTTAAATTTGTCGTCCACATAGAACTTGCTCTTGCCGGTGAAAAACTCCAACCCCGGAATTTGCTTAAAATCGGCTTTTATATACGTTTCGTCGTCCATCACACAGCAGCCATATTTTGTCAGCATCTTCTCGTAGAACTTCCGTGCCCGAGTTTTAGCCGTCGATTGTTGCCGCTCATCGCGGTTTGGGAAGTTCTGTACCTTGTATGTATGTAGTCCAGCTCTCTTCTTTGCATTCTGGACGTAGCTCTGCGACATTGCAATCTTTTTAGCCAAATCACGGCTTGAGACGTTGGGATTTGCTTTAATCATCCACTTCACCTTTCCCTCCGTCTTTTTGTTCTCCGGTCCCGGTTTTCTTCCAGCTCCTTTGCCGTGGTCCAACGTCAACCGCTCCTGGAACCGATTCAACACTCTGGAGACGGTTGAATGGTGAATGTTTAACATTTTTCCTAACTGCCGGTGCGACAGGTCAGGAAATTGCAGGTGTTTGGAAAGAATTTGTTCTCTCGACTCGCGTTGGTTCACTTCCATTTTCGTTGAATCGAAAAACACGACTTCCAGTTTGACAGCATGTAAACAATACACATCAATGAGAAAGTGTGCAAAATTTGGTTGATTTTTACCCAATGGTAAAAAAGTAATGGCCTGTTGAATGTGTCGCAATAATTTCGTGTTCGCCCTTTAGTCCGTTACTAGTTAAATTTTCTTTTTTCATGTGAATATCATTTTTCCAGATAACTTTGCTGAATTCTGACTTTGCTTGAAAATCATGCAACTTATCGATTCCATAATATTTACTGATTAGGAAAGCAACAACTTTCCGAAAAGTTGAATCAACACTTTCCACATTCCAGGATTACACTGAATCTGGAATTTTCATCTAGGAATATATAATTCCATGCCCTATTCTTGATGGAACTTTATTACAAAAATGCTGACTCCCTAATCAATGTAACTAAACGTTCTATAATTGGAACACTGTGAAAATTTAAATTGACATTTAAATTCACTTGTTCATTTTTTTGTTAAACAAAAAATAAAAAAAACGGAAACTCTCTTTCAAACTATCACTAGTAAACGCGAACATATTCATTTAAATTCCACTCGATAAAGCCTATCTTTTGACATATAGGCCTATTTCGTCTTCAACTTAAGGCTTTACTGACTTCGCAGACAAAACAGGCCTATCTGTCAAAAGATAAGCTTTATTTAAAATTTAAAAAAGTGTTACAGTTTTTCACATTTTATTTTTTAAAACTGAACAAATAAAGTGTTAGTCTAAATTTGTCTAATTTTCCTATAACAATCGTTGTACAAGTACGTACGAAAAAGTGTTTTTTGTTAAAGTGAAGGAAATTTTCTTCACTGCAATTGGTTCTCAGTAAAATCTAAGCTGAGAAATTTTCACACAAAATAATAATGGTTAGATTGATTAGATTTGATTAGATTAGAAATTGAGCACCCCAAGTACTTGTATTTTTTTACCATCCCTTTTGTGGATAAACTTTGTATGGATGAAACAAAGGTAATAATATTGCATTTCATGAAAAAAACTAAAGCAAATCATTCATTGGTATTTCCAAGAAATTTTAGCACTTTTGTGGCTTTCACGATCTTGGCTAACTGATTTCACCAATTGTTCAACTGACCGATTTCGCTGGTGACTGTTTCCTTCATCTTTAGTCTCCCCTGCATCGTTGCTCAATATTTCTCTATTGGACGACACTAGGGATAATATGTTGGATTTAACTCTTTTGAGATGAGTTCAGCTCCTTCGTTGTTGTACCATTGCAGCACGTCCTTGCTCTTAGAGTAGCTGGCCAGCACGTAACTGGACCATCATGGGACCTATTGAAGGATAACATCCATTTGTTGAGGCACTCCCTTTTGTGTACTTCTGAATTCATTCCGTCTAATTTTCTTAAAATTCCGCTAGTTTTCTTCAAATTTAAATCTTGTTGAATTTGAGCTCGAATATTTGCTTGAAATCGACTCTCGGATACAGGGTGGGGCAGAAAATAATGCGAAAATGTTCAAACTTGAGTATTGGGTTAATTCGCTAGTGATTTCTGTCGAAAGTGTATTTGTTTATGTTTACTTTCAAGTGCTGCATCCAAACATTATATTTGTTTAATTGAAAATTCGTCAAAATGTTCGCGAAAGAACAGATCACCAGTTTGTTGCTCACCCAAAAGAAGCCGAAAGAGATTGCCAAGGTGGTAGGGTGCCATTTGGCAACAGTTTACCGCATAAAAAAGTCCCTGCAGGATGGCCCTAAGCAGCGAAAGCCGGGAAGCGGACGTCCGCGCTTTGCACGCACGCCGAACGTGATCAAATCGGTCCGTGCAAAAATTGCTCGCAACTCGGTGAGTTCCATAAGAAAACTTGCAAAGGAAGCCAATATTTCGGAGAAATCCATGCGAAGAATCATCAAAGAAGACCTGCATACATCTTCCAGAGCCAGAGTGAAACGCCACTTGATTACGGACCGGGTCAAGGAACTACGAGTGACTCGTTCCGTGCTTTCCTTGCTTGTTGAAGAAGGAAAAAATGATAATCCTGTTCTCCGATAAAAAACTTTTCAGCATCGATGCTGTGGCCAACAGCCGTACGGACCGGTTTACTTCACCGCAGAAAATGGAGAACGTTCCGGAAAAATTGAAATTCAAATCTCAAACCAAACATCCGGCTGGTCTCATGATGGTTGGCTTGGTGGTGGTTTGAAAATGCCGCCTGTTTTCATTGATGCTGGAGTTAAAATCAATACCGAAGTGTCTATCGGTATTTTACAGGACCAAGTGCTTCCCTGGGTGAAGGCCAACTTCTCCGAGTACCAAAACGTTGTCCTACAGCAGGATGGAGCGCCGTGTCACACGTCAAATCGAACCCAACAATGGTTGAACGATAACATGAAATTTTGGCCGGAGAATTTGTGGCTCCCTAGCAGTCCAGATCTTAATCCGTTGGATTATTCGATTTGGGCATATGTTGAAGCACGAGCCTGCAAAACATTAAACCCTAATTATTATCTTTTTTGTTTGGGTTATTATATATTTCCCCCCTTATCTCAACACCCAAAAAAAAATAGTTGATGCAACATTTTCCATTATGTCCTTCTTTTCCCCTTCATATCAAAAACCCATACCGGGGGGAATTCCCCCTTTTCATGTTTTTTAAACCCTATATCGAATCCTCCTCCCCTTATTTTATTTCGTCCACCAATTTTTCTCAGAGTAGTGTGAAAACCCTGAAGTCAACCATAACACGCACATGGCAGTCAATGTCGGAGGACTACGTCCGAAAGGCATGCTCTGGCTTCCGGCGTCGGCTCGAGGATGTTTTTAATAAAAATGGAGGACACATTGAATAAATTTGTTTAAAAGGACTTTATAAAGATAACTGCACTCGAAAATGTTGATATGATTGCTTGAATTAGTTCAAAATAGGATTTGAAAGAAATAGAACAAATTTTCGCATTATTTTCTACCGCACCCTGTAGGTTTCATCGATGTTCAAGACACTTCCATAGAGCTTCGTCAGCAACTTTTCGTATAGCTTACGGACGGAGATGACTGGCACTTAACATTTGTAGCCTTCGAGAAGACGGATTCGCCGCACAATATAGCGGTCGAAATTCAGTTTTTTCACCATACCATGGACCGAGCTGCTGGAATCAGCTTTAACCAGTGGGAGGGCCAGTATCATCAAAATGAATTGCCCATTTCTAACCTCTATAACAAATGACGAAAATTTCCAAAAAAAGGAACGTCTTTCATGGCAATATTTATTGGTAAGCGCTCGACACTGAATGAGTCAAAATTGTGTAAGAATGATCTAAGATTCGTTTAGAATCAATTTGAAATCGATTCAATAGAGATTCTGAACCAGCCTAATATATCATTCAAAACAGTAAACCGACGACAGACGGCACACGATATTTTTGTTTTTCGAACACCATCATCTGCACCCACTTGTTGAATATAGTGTACAAGGTGAAAATGATTGGATTGTGACTCGGCATGGTTGGGACACAAAAAAGAGGGTGTAATTTTCTTCACACGCACCATTAGTTTGTTCGAGTAGAAAAAAAGGCCACCTCTCTCACTTAAGACTTCATCGATCGTGTCGTACTTGCATGAAAATTATGGCCACGTTGAACTTTGAATATTTTATAGCACCCACTCTAAGGCCATACTGTACAACACTGGTGATATATTGGAAAGAAGGTCGCGCCTAAGGGTCTATGCGGTGTTTTGATAAAAGATTCCTCGCTTGTTGGTAATTATTTCTATGGCCACCACTATCTACGCGAGGCTACGTGGTCTTCGTCTGGATGTGAATGGAGGTGGTTTTGTTCATAGGAAGGACTGAGTCTAAAATTTCTATGCCAAGGGAGAGAAAATCAGACCCAGGTGGTTTTAGTGCTGTGGTGTTCTCACGTTCATAGAAAATTCTCAAGTGCTGGAATTTTTTTAACAAATATGAATGTCAATCGAACAAAATCCACGGAGAATGATATTCGCCCGATACCGTATGGTGGAAGGAGAGCGCTGTGCCAAAAATAAATGCAAATTATTCGCTTGAAGTGAACCGATCTATCGGTAATTAAACAGTACACCACACAGCCATACACACACAAACCCGGAGACAAAGAAAACATAATTCCGTTATCAACGCACACGAGATGCCATGATACAACAACTCCTGCCATCCGGTTCAGCTTCCGCTTCCGCTGAGAAAAAGCACAATCCTCAAGGATAATTAAAACGAATTGCCCTGTTTACTGCCACTTTCCTGCAGTGTCAGTCAACCCGCAGACAACGGCGCTTGTATCCTAACGGGAGATTTAAATTAATTTATGCCTCATCCAGTAACGGTAAGTGTGGGTAGAAGTGTTTAACCGGCAAATCCGTGGCTAATTTGTGACAGTTATTCTCACACTGACGAAAATGGCTTTAACGGTTGGTTATTAAAGCTTTCTTAGATTTTTGTTGGAAGTAAGACGTTCATGTGCATCTTTCGGAATAAAAACACGGTGTTATTAAAATTATTCCAACGATTTTGGGCTCCAGACTATGATAGAAGTTTGAAAAATACCTTAGAACCTCGACAAAACTTGCAAAATACAATCATGGTAGTCACCTCAAGGAGAAATTGAATAAACAGTGTGAATCGTATCTGAAGAATTCGCCAGAAAAATGGGTGAGTCTCTCTTTACACTACACAAAGCAGATGAAAAGAGTTGAATATCGCTGGAATTTCTATTTCTACCATCCCATATAGAAAACAGATTCCCCTCAAAATGTCATGATCCTTTTAACGAAAATCATATCCTACCTGTTCCACACTGTAGATCTCCATGTTAGCCTCGTTCTCCAACCACTGCTGCCGGTAGATTGAACTCGATCGCTTCTTAATGTTCCGATGGCAGCAGTAGCACACGAAACACACCACCGTTATCACAACGGACAGCATTGCCCTGTGGAGAAAGTAGTGGAAAGACACAGAACAATAGTGAGTTTTGGTATGAGTTGGTATTTGCTACAGTGTTACGTGCATCCTAATTGAGTACCTATTTTCGTTCCTATCGAACATAGCCTATCTAATAGCTCGATTATGTTTGTAATTGAATGGTAATCGACCCGCCACACAGTGGGGCTGTTCTGTTAAACAGACAGTCAAAAGTCTTTTTGCACCTTTTTGACGTTTTAGAGGTAGGATGCCTTCGGGGAAGTTGCTCAGAATATTTTCCGGCTTCTTGTGACGTAAGTGTATAATAAAAAAATACTAGAGTAGTTCTACAACTTATTTCCACTATTTTTTTCTGTTCAGAAGAGATTTGCTTGACTTCTTCGGACCAACTCTTCGGTCTTCGGTCGTTTTTGAATTATTTTGTCTTCCCAATCAAAACCCACCGTAACAACTTATGAGTGACATCAACAGTATCCTTACTGTTGGTATTATTTGTTCCAAATTACCTTGTACTTCCAATGAAAAACCATCATCATAATTTGTGAGTGGTTAAACATCATCCTGACAGTTAGTATAAATCGATCCGAATTGGCCTTAAGCGTTACTAAAGTATCATATCTTTTCAATGAATATACTCCTACCAACACATTTTGTGCGTGGCCCAAAGAGCATCCTTGCCGTTGGTCTAAATCGGTCCAAAGTGACTCTTAAGCGTTATTAAAAAATCCAAGCAACATGGCGAATTGATTTTGCGCAAGCACCTTTAAAATCCTCAACTCATCCATCGGGACATCAGAAAACAACACGGAATCGTGCAGTCAACGGTGAGTCGTGTGATTAAACGTTACTACGAAACTCTGAGCATGGAACGGAAGGAGAAATGCGATCAGAATTGATGTTCTATTAATGATCAGGATCACAATCGTGTCATAAAAGCGTTTAAGCGGAATCACAATGCTTCGGTCAGGGATGTGGCCAAAAAGTTGAATCTGTCCAAGTCTTTCGTTCATATAGCCAAGGACCAGGAGGGACTGCATACGTACAAAGTGCAGAAGGCTCCAAATCGTGACGAACGGAAAAATACGACGGGAAATTCACGGGCCCGGAAACATATGAAAGAAAAAAAAATCCACCCCCCTTTGATTTTTGGGAGGCTTTGGGGTCCTATAATAACTGTGAAATATTTCAGCTCGATCAGTGAAACTATATTTTAGCGCCCGCGGTTTTAATTTTCCATAGGATTTTCTATGGGGAAACTTACTGCTGTCTGCGCAAAACAACCACGTGGTGTGGGGCGTTCACTCAGCATTGAGGAAAGCCGGTATCTCGCGCATAGAGTCTTCGATTTGGATGATACTTTGCACATGTTTCCGGTAAAGTGTACGAAACATTTTTAACGGCCGCATGGGTCGTTTATACGCAAGCGTAATTTTTCAAAAGGGATACGTTTTTGTACAAAAATCATCTAAACAATTAAACATTGAAACATTTCAACGGAAAACATCGAGAGTAGAGTAAGACCGCCTAAAAAAGAATTGTAGGCTGGACCTGAAGCTCTACAAACTGAGATAAAGGGTGTCCACGATGAAATTGCCACACACAAAATTGATTCGCAAAATTCGAGTTTTCATCCGATTGCTATCAAATTTTCAGGGATTGAGAAATAACTATTAAACTTCTTAGTCGAGTATTAGTACACGACACTGAAGAAGTCTGCACATTGTAGACGAAATACGCGTATCTGTCAAGATAAGCAATAAAGGTAGTTGGAATTAAATGGAAATTACTAATCATTCTTCTTATTTTCTAGTTATTAAACTTCATTTTACCATTTTACTCGTATTTTATTTACAGTCCATACGCAAATGCCCGCACCTTGGCCTTAACCCCGGCCATAAGATTCTGCACAACCTGTGAATCAACCGTTTTTTGCATGTAAACCCATACTTTCTTCAGTTCCTCGACTGTCTTCACTACCTTAGGTCGTTTAAGAAGGTGCTGCTTCATAATCGCCCAGTACTTCTCGATGGGGCGGAGCTCCGGAGTGTTGGGAGGGTTGAACATTTTCGGCACGAAATTGACCTTATTGTCCGCATACCACTTCAGCACGTCCTTGGAGTAGTGGCATGAGGCCAAATCCGGCCAGAAGATTGTTGGGACGTTGTGGGCCTTCAGGAGAGGAAGCAGCCGCTTCTGGAGGCACTCTTTTATGTACACGTTGTCCGTTCATCGTGTCCTGGGTCACGAAAGGTGCACTCCGCTTCCCGCACGTGCAGATGGCTTGCCAAACCAGGAATTTCTTCGCAAATTTGGACATCTTCTGAGTGCGGACATGCTCCGGAACGCTGAACTTATCCTTGGCCGTGAAAAACAGGTTGCCGGGGATCTGTTTGAAGTCGGCCTTCACATATGTTTCGTCGTCCATGATGCAGCATTCAACTTTCGTCAGCATGTTGAGGTACAACTTCCTGGCACGGGTTTTGGCGGACTTGTTCTGCTTCTCGTCGCGATTAGGGGCCTTTTGTACCTTGAACGTTCGAAGTCCAGCCTTAGTTTTGGCCTTCTGGACAAAACTTCGGCTTAGGTGCAGCTTCTTAGCCACATCCCGAACGGAGGCGTTCGGATTTCGGTTGAAGGCCCCAAGTACGCGGTTGTGATTTTTGGTGTTGTACGGAATACTTTTTCCTTCACTTCTGGGCTTCCGATCGGTGGTCAACCGTTCCTCGAACCGCTTAATCACTCGCGACACCGTGGAATTCGCGATTCCCAACGTTTTAGCGATGGAACGATGCGAGAGATCCTTGTTCTCGTGATGAATGCGCAAGATTTTATCACGCACGAGCTGTTCTTTCGACTCCATTTCCGCGAGTTTTGATCACAGGACTTGCAGGATGTAAATAATGCACTATGAAATAAATCCCCCCAAATTTTCATTAAATTCTACCCAACGGTTAAAAAGTTAGAGCAATTTCATAGTGTGGCAATTTCATCGTGGACACCCTTTATGCACTGAAAATAACGAAATCTTTTGTTGAGACAATTTACTCTAAACATTATAATTCAAAATATTGGTTGGAAATACAAAGCTGACTTAGAAAAAAATCATATGAAAATCAATATTCCGCTACTCAGAATCCAATACTTTATCGGATGGATTGTTCGGTGTTACACCATAACTTGCTTACCTCTTAAATATTCTTCATGAGATTCCCAGTTTTCTTGGGTCTCACCGATAAAATCGGTGGAGATGTTCATCACAGAAAAGAACTCTTTCAAAGCCTCAGTAACAAAGTTCGAAAAGGTCGAATGTTCGTCGCTGATCTTGCTAGCTCTGGCGGGAACTTTATCATAGTTGATCATCGCTTATTCAATGCGGCAATTATCTTTACTTTTTCGTCGATTTAAACTTCGAAAAAAGCAAGGGCCACATTCCATTCTGATTCCCACTTTTCCCGCATGGCACAGCACAAGGTAATGGAGCTTACTGTTTTCAAAAAGTTTTCGCTTTGCTCTGCCATTTTTCGTACAACTGTTCAAAACTGGGTCAATAAAAAAAATCGCTTTTTGGCCGCAACATTGTTTTGCTGTTAACTCTTCCATATTCATGCAACAGTTTATAATTCGAACGGAAGCTTTGCGTAATTTTGTTCGAACGGTGTCAACTGTCAAACTTTTCTATGCGCATGATATCGGCTTTCCTCCATGCTGAGTAAACGCCCCACACCACGTGTTTGCTCTGCGCAAACAGCAGCATGCTACAGGTCATGCTGCAGATGACAGTGCTGCTAGAAAAAAAAACAGTCCAATGAGCCGTTCGTTTGGATAGTAATCAGTATTAGCTAAATAACTTTTTCCACAAGCGTCGAATCGCTTTGCGGTCTTGGAAGAAAAGTTTCCTTGAAAGATTTTTCAGAGATTGATTCGATTGAATTAATTTTAGAGGACAACGGGTCACCTCACCTGATTTTTTTTGCAAAAATAAGTTTCCCCATAGAAAATTCTATGGAAAATTAAAACCGCGAGCGCTAAAATATAGTTTCACCGATCGAGTGGAAATTTTGCACAGTTATTATAGGACCCCAAATGCTCCCAAAAATCAAAGTGGAACTGGAATTTAAATTTTGTCCCAGGCTAAAGGGCGAACACGAAATTATTGCGACACCGAAAATGTCATGCCAATTTTCTTATAATGTTTAGAATCAAACCAAAATTTTAGGGTAGTTTTATACATATATTTACTTCAAAAATCAAAAGAAAAGTTAATCGATGGAGCCTTGAGTGTAAAATTGAACGCATTTTCGCTTGATGCCCTCCATCAAAGTCTTTACAGTGTCATCCGGTACCAGTTTCTCAGTTTTTTTTTCCATTTTCTTAACATGTCCTTCTCGTCTTTGACTGTCTTCTTGCTCTTCCGAAGTTCCCGCTTCATCATTGCCCAGTACTGCTCCACCGGGCGCAGCTCCGGACAGTTTGGCGGATTCATGTCCTTTGGAACAAAATGGACAGAATTGGCCTCATACCACTCCAGGACACTTTTAGAATAGTGGCATGATGCCAAATTTGGCCAAAATAGCGGAGCTTCGTCGTGCTGCTGCAAGAACGGCAAAAGGCGCTTCTCGAGGTACTCAGATTTGTAGATCTCGCCATTTACTGTGCCCTTTGTCACGAAAGGCTCACTCCTCAGTCCGCAAGAGCAGATGGCCTGCCAAATGAGATATTTGGAGGCGAACTTCGACATTTTCTTCTTCTTAAATTTGTCGTCCACATAGAACTTGCTCTTGCCGGTGAAAAACTCCAACCCCGGAATTTGCTTAAAATCGGCTTTTATATACGTTTCGTCGTCCATCACACAGCAGCCATATTTTGTCAGCATCTTCTCGTAGAGCTTCCGTGCCCGAGTTTTAGCCGTCGATTGTTGCCGCTCATCGCGGTTTGGAATGTTCTGTACCTTGTATGTATGTAGTCCAGCTCTCTTCTTTGCATTCTGGACGTAGCTTTGCGACATGCCGATCTTTTTAGCCAAATCACGGCTTGAGACGTTAGGATTTGCTTTAATCATCCGCTTCACCTTTCCCTCCGTCTTTTTGTTCTCCGGTCCCGGTTTTCTTCCAGCTCCTTTGCCGTGGTCCAACGTCAACCGCTCTTGGAACCGCTTCAACACTCTGGAGACGGTTGAATGGTGAATGTTCAACATTTTTCCCAACTGCCGGTGCGACAGGTCAGGAAATTCCAGGTGTTTGGAAAGAATTTGTTCTCTCGACTCGCGTTGGTTCACCTCCATTTACGTTGAATCGAAAAACACGACTTCGAGTTTGACAGCATGTAAACAATACACATCAATGAGAAAGTGTGCAAAATTTGGTTGATTTTCACCCAATGGTAAAAAAGTTATGCCCTGTTGAATTTGTCGCAATAATTTCGTGTTCGCCCTTTTCTGTACACCCAGATGCTGACGAATCAATATTGTCTCATTATGGATGATGAGACTTTCGTCATGGTGGACTTCCGGCAGCTTCCGGGGCAACTGTTCTTCACCGCCCAGCACAAGTTTGATGTTCCAGAGGAAGTAAGGAAGCAGAAATTTTCAAAGTTTGCCAAGAAATACATAATTTGGCAAGCGATTTGCTCATGTGGCAAACGGAGTGCGCCGTTCGTGACTACCGGGAGTGTAAACGAGGAGATCTTCCTCAAGGAGTTTCTACAGAAGCGCCTGCTTCCTCTGTTGAAGCAGCACGAAGGCCTTACGATCTTCTTGCCAGATCTAGCTTCGTGCCTCTATTCAAATGTTGTCCTGATGTGGTACGAAGCCAACGGGGTCACTTTCGTACCCAAGGACATGAACCCCCCCAACGCACCGGAAGTAAGGCCCATCGAAAAATACTGGACTACTATGAAGCAGGCACTACGGAAGCATCTCAAGGAGGTCAAATCTGAGGAAGAAAGGGTTTCCGTACAAAAAAAGCTGCAGCCAGGTGTTGTACAGAACCTAATGAGTAAAATTAAGCGTAAAGTGCGAGTGTACGGTTATGGTATTGAAGTTGAATGAAATAAATCTGCCAAAAGCTTACTAATGGTTGTATTTTATTGTCTGAAAGTTTGAAAAGGCTCGGTAAATAAGGTAATTTTCAACAACGTTTTTTTCGTGACGCAATTTGATGTGGGACATCCCTCAGAAGCTGTTCTAAATTTAGCATCCGGAACGTGATTTTGAGTGTGGCAGTTTTCAATATTTTGGGATTCAAGTTAGAAATTAAAAATACATCAAATATAACATATAATTAAGTCATATTTATCTTCGAGTCCTTAAGTATTTACATGCAACAAGGTTACACCACTCGTAATATTTATTATTTTTAAGTGTGTTGTTTTCTAAATGAATTCAACTTCCTTGCCTGCCCAGTTTTGTGCGTTTGACTGTCATCAAACGAAAGATTGTGCGTACAATTAAATTCATCGTTTTCAAAATGTCGCGCATTGAAAAAGACGTGAAAATTAAGACTACGTGAAAAGGGTATAACTATGCGACAATTTGGCGTAGCGCTTTGGAATTTATCACGCGAGTGTAAAATCCATCACAACCAAGTTTGGGAAACTCTGTTCTTTGGATGAACTGCCGGGAAGAGGCAGAAAACCCGGATCTTCGAACTCTAAACTGGATCAGAAAGTGGTAACTCTAATTCGGAAGAACAAATCAATGTCGATACGTGATTTGGCCAATAAAGCGGGAATCAGCGTCGGAATGATTCAACGTATCAAGGAACGCTACAACCTGAAGACCTCCAAGAAGCAGAAAATCGCCAAACAAAGTGCAGAACAGAAGCAACGCGCAAGGCCTGGAGATTCGCGAGTTTTGCTGTTTTGCGAGTTTTGCAGTGACCGGATGCATGTATTTCGAGGGACGACGGGACCTTCGTCAAATAGGACTCAAAACCACTTCCTGGTCCACAATATAACACTGCCGTTGTAGGGAAGGATGTAAGCAATGCAGATAGGTCGAGTCAAGTGGAGAAGTTTGGTCGAAAAGTGCAGTTGTGGCAAGCAATATGTGCCTGCGGTATGAAGTCTACTATTTTTTACACTACCGGAACAATCAATGCGGAAATCTATCGATCTGAGTGTCTGCAGAAGAGGTTGCTGCTTTTATATCAGAAGCATAGTACCCTTCCACTGTTTTGGCCGGATTTAACGTCGGCGCATTACACCAATCAATCAGCAATCCGCCAAATTGGCCTCAGCTTCGGCCCATCGAACGCTATTGGGCGATTGCGAAGAGGGTCTTCAAAAAGACTGGTAAAGTAGCTGAGAATATGCAGGAGCTCAAAAAAAAAAAAAAAATTTGGGCTAAGGCGTCCAAAAAATGTAATGAAACACTTGTCCGGAACTTGATGAAAAGTTTTCGATCAAAAAATCGCAAATTCGTGAAAGCATAATATTTATTTCATCCGGTGTTTACAGTGTTCGAGATCAATCCCGTACAATTTCCATTTGTTTGAATAATACATATTTTTTTCATATGATTTGAAAGAAAAATATTTGGATAACTTATTTTCGGCACAGTCCTTATGAACAGACTGTTGTAATTTTTTTGCCTCGCTTTATGTGTTTTTCACGCAGTTGTTCCTAACAAAGTGTAGAAAGGAAAGCCCCATGTATTTGTACGAACTATTGACATAAAATTACTTTTTATTTGTGTACTTCCATAGTTCTGAATTATGGTGCAAAATGGTTAAACTCGGCCCGTATAAGGTCTTAAACAGGTTGTATTTGAAAGATTATCTTATGAACTAGTATTCCTGAAATTTTCAGCATTGGGTACTGAAGGGTACATAGTAAAATCTCAGTTTGAAATAGAACAGGTTCTAAGTCAATTTATATGTCACATGTGACGTAATTTCAACAAACTAAAAAAAATATATGCGGGTCCTGGCGGCGTCTCAAATCGATTGAATTTGTAAGATTATCTTATGAACTAGTAATCCTGAAATTTTCAGCGTTGGGTACCAAATGGTACCTGGTTAGTTCTTAATACAAAATAGTTTAGTAGAAGAAGAAAAATATGCTGAGAAGTGTAATATTATCTATTTGACTACCCCGCAGTGGGATGTTTGGCAATGATAACGTCCTTGGTTCGAGTACTACTTTACCCATGCCCTTTCGCTCAATTTTCGATACTTCTATTCCATTTCCAACCTACCATACACTGACGGAACTTTCAACACTTTCTCTTCATATCTTTCATTCTAGCAAACATGACTGTCTACTCTCGGTACCTCATGGCGATGAGCGAAACATCTCCTTCTACATCATTAAAATTACTTGTTCTACAACTTTGTCGAAGACAATAACCCGTTATCTCGTAGCTGGAAAAAGATAGAATTTGGAACTGTAGTTAAGCCCTCATGAAAGGTTAGGCGTGTTTTTTGAAAAGATGCAAAATAACATTTTGAGCAACTCTTCTGAAGACACCTAGTCGATAAAATGATGATAAAAGGGTGAAAATGTTTTTGATCGTTTTTTTTTTCAGAATTGTGCCAATGTGCGTTGTGTTGACACCATTTTTGTACTTCTACACTGTAGTGGCAGTTTGCCAAATCAGGCCAAAACATTACAAGTCTAATGTACGGAAGAATATGTTTTGTCAGGCACTCTTTGGAGATTTTGGAATCCATAGTCTTGTTTATCACGAAAACCTACGTTTTTTGCCGCAATTGCAAACACCTTGCCAGATCATCAGATTTTTTGGAAATTTATTGGCAAGAACAAATTTAAACATGCTAGGGACATCACCTCGACCAGCACTTTTGTCCGGAAAGCTGTCCATAATCAATCTTCTCGTACTCTTCGTTTTCCATGAGGATGCATCCTTTTTGTACTTCGTCAGAACCTCATTAAACAACTTCCGGACACGTGTTTTCGCCACTAGATTCTGTTTCAGTGCCCTGTTTGGTTGCTTTTACGACCCGAAAAGATCTAAATCCTTCTCGCAGACGAATCTTTCTGACGGTGCTTTGGCTGGCATTGAATTTATTGGCGGTCATAATCCGACAGCCCTGGGTCGTTCTCAACTCCTTCAAATGCAACTTCCGATCATTAGTTACACTACGACGCTTGCTATGATCATGATCCTGCTGATCGATAATATGCCGCTCACAGAAATGTTTGAGATCGCTGCATACGGTCCAGCCAATATCAACAACCTCACGATTTTTGAACCGGATCACGTAAGATTTTCAAAGTGGGTGTCCAAAATTAATTTTAGGTTTTCGCATCAAGTATAACTTCTTTGAAATCAAATGAATCATGACGAACTTCTCAGCACGGAAAAAGGAAAATTTCAAAACAAACTGCTGTCAATTTTTTTTTCCACCAGGCCTTATGTTTAATACTACTCTAATATTTATTGTACTCGTTCAAAGAAGCAGAAAATTGTTAAAACGTCATAAAGGTTCGAAAATACTTTTGGCCGTCTTTCTACAGAATGGCCCAACTGTGCGCCACCCTTGTCCCTCAATGGTTTGAAACGAGGAAAATCCGTGAAACACCTACGTTCCTCTTTTTTCGCATTTCAATCCACTGTGCGCTTGGAAGTGAGTCAATTAATGTTATCATGTCAATGACCTTCGTATGTCGTTCACAAAAGGCAAACAAAACTACACTGAAAGGATTCCCGTATTATATGCGTATTTTGTATAGGTGTAGCACAAAAACATACAGTGAAACGTCCTATCGTTTTGTTCAAATTTTGCTAACGAACATCACGCGAGGATAATGCCATAAGATATTATCGGATTCCCCCACCGTCGTCGCGCCGACTTGGATCGACCGTGTGATGATGGTTGCGACTCTGTGAGGATGTAGTTAATGATGATAATTATGGTGGTGCTGATGATGGCACTTTTGAGATTGTAGGTCGAATTTGAAATTTATCAACTACTCTTTGAAGGTTACAGGAAGACCTACTTTATGGCATGTAGAAAATTACCAGGATTCACACGAAATTGTGGTTCGTTTATACGCTGTGTTCGTCGAACCACGATACTTCTATGGCTTTAAAACGTCGATACTAGAGTTCTAGAAATACTTCGACTGCAGTTGGTTAAGTGTTCTACTATATTTGCATTTGCAGTATTCGAAGTCGAAAAATTCAATAGCTGAACTGAGAAATCAATCAGAAAATCTAATCCACCACGTCCGGCTTGCTATAACTCACCATAATTTAACCAGGCCATAAGAGATGCCAACTGAGTGGCATTGAACGAGCTGAACGTCTTTTCAAGCACTATTCTCTCCCCTATGCACTGCCATGGTGGAGGAAATGTTCATGACGAAAGGCAATTATTAACATGAGTTGCTAATTTTGGATGGTTAACGAAGAAAGCATGATACGAAATTGATAGTTTTTAGTTATTTGCGCTCGATTGTCGAATTCTAGATAGAGCAGGAATAAGGGCGAACAAAGCTTCATCGATCTTTCTTCATCGACATCCCCTCTGCCAAACTATGGTGACAAGAAGAGGGTTTGAATGCATTTTTTCACTTCTGGACAAAAGTTCCTATCGGTATCTAGCATTCGAAAACATGCAGTCAAACGAGCTTGTTGTAAAATAATATTAAAAGGGGCGAACCCGAAAAAGAAAAATTGATGAAGTTATGTTCGGACAACGTCGATAATATGTTCCCTTACCCTTACCACTGTACTGCTTCAACTAGACAATAAGAGATAAATAAAACAGTTTTCTCATATGCCTCCGCCATGGCAGGACGGCCGAACGATCGGTGCTCTTTATTTCAATTCAATCAATTATACACATAACCCATACACAACGTAGGATCCCCGCCCGTGCGCGATCAAGTTATTTTCGCCATTATTCCTGCTATGTCTTAGATTGAGGGTCTTTGTTGATAAATTTTCTGTGCAATATAAAATTAGTCTGATCACTTAAACCGACCAACAATACTCTGTGTAGGAAATGTGTTGACATATTTATAATAGTTAATTCTGGGATTATCTTGGGCACAATTGAACCTATTTGAGAAGCATAGGATAGAATGCTACTTCGATGTATCATCATACTAAAAGTAGCACTTTGAAATAATACTTGTTTTATAAATAGGTATCACAAGGTGAAATGAAATAGAAAGAAGGGAACAAATTTATGGAAACAGTTAGATTAGCTCATGTAACTATTAAAAATTATTTCGATACCTGTCGACAAACAAAGTCTACATAAGATATTTTTCCAATATAAGAAATGGCAGAACTTTTAAATTAATTATTGAACATAAAAAAAGCTAGGCGACAGGGTTATTTCATGCACCGAGAACGAGAATATACGAGAAGAAATCGGCACTGTATTTGCAACGTTCTATCTAAAAATCGGTAATGCTTATTAATTTAAGAAGATCGTAAATATATGTTTTTAGATTATTCCTCAAGGTTGCTAAAGAACTGTATTACAAATCACGGAAAAGATCTTAAGGAATGTTCATTTTATATATGTTTTGAAGATTTATTCATTTTATTTATTAGTAATCAAATTCAAAAACGGTTTGATGTGCAGTAATCACTGTTGTCTCTGTATTACGGGAAACATAAAATTTTCATCAAAATGCTCATAGATGCACTTTTTGACGAATACCCTTCATTAGCCTTTCCACAGTTCTCTGCGATACCTTTCGGCTAGCAGATGACCACAGTTTTTTGAATTCATTGACAGATCTGCCATCCTCTCGAAGGTGCCGCTTGAATATTGCCCAGTAGCGCTCGATTGGACGCAATTCAGGACACAACATTGATACTTTCCTCCTTCATCAGATCTAGCGTAGCAGAAGTGCAGTGAGCGGATGCAAGATCAAGCCAGAACAGTGGGGGACGTTGTGTTCACGATACAGAGGAACGAGACCGTTGATGGTCCCAGTGGTGAAAAATGTGCAAACTTGTTTTGGCACATGAGTAAATAGCCTTCCACACAAGAACTTTTTTGCCGAACTTCTCCTCTACGATCGTTCTTCTGTCAGGTACATTTTGTCCAACAACCGCATTATAAAACTGTGGCCCCGGTAGCGTAGTTGAGTCTTTTTGTATATCCTGATGTTATTTCTTTTTTGACGCTTTGGACAAATCCAACGGATACTCCCAGTTTCTTGGCAACCTACCGGACTGATTTCGATTTTTCTGATAACAGAAGCTCAACACATTTCTTCTCCTTTTGCGGGTTGACAGAGTCGCTTCTGGTTCTGAATCTTGGCAGATAGTCCACAGTATGCTTCTCTCCAAAAAATTTTATGATTTTTTGCACACGAGTCTTCGATTTTTTCACCATTTGAGCAATATGTCTTCAAGACAGTCCCTCGTAGTACTTATGAATAATCAAAACTCTAGTGCCCTTATCAATTCGCTCCATTTTGCTAAACTCAAACTGTTTTGATTCAGATAAAAATGACAGTTGTCTCTCAGTGTATTGAATTACACGATGAAGCAAATTCCATAAAAATTGAGCAAAGCTTCTGATTTTTATCGCATTACAAAGGTGTCCTCTTTATAAAATGAACAGTCCTTACATACTAGGGGAAACGCACGGTTTTGATATTATTTCTATGAATCCTGGTCTTCGCGAACAAAACCCTATTCTTCCCAGAATTAAAGGCCCCCTAAAAGTCCAAAAACCCGGAAACAAAATGAGGAGAGATTGTTTGACCTGTAGGATCTCCAGTCCATAAGCTAGAAAAACGGCTAATAAAAGAATTTCAAGGCATATCCGAGCAAATCCCAACAAGTTTGGGTACAAGTAACTCTCAAGAATTTGTGCAGCATTTACAGTCATCAGGTAACATAAATGATAATGAAGTAATGGTATCTTTCGACGTCACGGCCTTATTTCCAAGTGTACCGATCAAGGACGCGATTAATCTTCTAGAAGAATGGCTTTTAAAACAAGGAGATGATACGGCATGGAAGCAAAAGGTGCGGATGTACCTCAAGCCGACTCGATTTTGCATGGAAGAGAACTACGTCGCTCTCAGAGGTTCATTCTATAAAATGGAGTCCCCATGGGAAACCCTCTATCCCCTTTGCTCTGTGAACTGTTTATGGCAAAGGATTACTTCCAACTCGTTGGTGGAGATACGTTGACGACATCTTACTCGACGACATCTCCCCTTAATTCTTCAAGAAAACAACAATTTCCACAAAGAAATTAAGTTCACTCATGAAATAGAAAAGGATGGGAAACTTGCATTCCTCGACCTTCTAGTAGTTAGAGAACCGTTGTCATAATCGTTTTTAGAATTCGAAATCTTCATAAAACCCACAAATACCCAAATAGTCATCCCTGACAATTCAAACCACCTTTTTTAGCATAAAATGGCCACCTTCCACCACATAATCCACCGGATGTTGACCCTTCCTCTCAATGAAACCGGAAAAGCCAAAGAATTAGCATATATCTTCGAAACTGCCAGACTCAATAGACAATTCAAGCTTTCACCAACAAAAAGGAAAAACATCTTCATAGGAAATTGCAAACAACCCTCTCCGATTCACCTGTACCACGACTTAGGGAATTTGGATTGAACTTAGTTTTCTCTAGTAGGCAAAATCAATTGACATCGTTTTTAGGCTCCACCAAAGATTCAGTAGATGTGTTAGGCAAAGCAGGAGTACAAAATACAAAATCAAGTGTAAACACTGCAGCAAAATTCATGTAGGTCAAACAAAGAGAACCTTGGCAACAAGGTTGTGTGTGTGTGTGTGTGTGTGTGTGTGTGTGTGTGTGTGTGTGTGTGTGTGTGTGTGTGTGTGTGTGTGTGTGTGTGTGTGTGTGTGTGTGTGTGTCATCCTCTAACCCTCACTCAACGGGGGGCGTTGGGCGAGTAGAACTGCGAATAATTTTATCAATCATATGCTCTGCAATGGTGCCCTTTTTGTTATGGAAGCCAATATAATAAAAAGGAGAACTTTTGAGGCAAGACAAGTTATCCTGAAAGCTTTTGGGAAAATGGGAGGTACTGGGAGCCCGCAACAGGTACAGCAAAACATTATATAGACGCCCTTATTCACACTTACAACTCAGGAATAGAAAGTCAAGAAGAGCCATCGTCACCAACTAAAGTTTGAACCGGGTACCTGGGAAACCCACAATATCCGCGGCAATAGCCAGTGCACGATGCCCTGGTCGTATTTAGTAAAAAATGGCATTTTGCTTATGGAATGATCTTGTTTTACTTTTTTCATTAAAAGAAAAAAATAACTGTTCAGCCAGAACCACCGTTGCCAACTAAAGTTTGAACCAGGTAAAGGGTGTCCACGATGAAATTGCCACACTATGAAATTGCTCTAACTTTTTAACCGTTGGGTAGAATTTAATGAAAATTTGGGTGGATTTAGTTCATAGTGCGTTATTTACATCCTGCAACAACAGCTCGTGCGTGATAAAATCTTGCGCATTCATCACGAGAACAAGGATCTCTCGCATCGTTCCATCGCTAAAACGTTGGGAATCGCGAATTCCACGGTGTCGCGAGTGATTAAGCGGTTCGAGGAACGGTTGACCACCGATCGGAAGCCCAGAAGTGAAGGAAAAAGTATTCCGTATAACACCAAAAATCACAACCGCGTAGTTGGGGCCTTCAACCGAAATCCGAACGCCTCCGTTCGGGATGTGGCTAAGAAGCTGCACCTAAGCCGAAGTTTTGTCCAGAAGGCCAAAACTAAGGCTGGGCTTCGAACGTTCAAGGTACAAAAGGCCCCTAATCGCGACGAGAAGCAGAACAAGTCCGCCAAAACCCGTGCCAGGAAGTTGTACCTCAACATGCTGACGAAAGTTGAATGCTGCATCATGGACGACGAAACATATGTGAAGGCCGACTTCAAACAGATCCCCGGCAACCTGTTTTTCACGGCCAAGGATAAGTTCAGCGTTCCGGAGCTTGTCCGCACTCAGAAGATGTCCAAATTTGCGAAGAAATTCCTGGTTTGGCAAGCCATCTGCACGTGCGGGAAGCGGAGTGCACCTTTCGTGACCCAGGACACGATGAACGGACAACGTGTACATAAAAGAGTGCCTCCAGAAGCGGCTGCTTCCTCTCCTGAAGGCCCACAACGTCCCAATAATCTTCTGGCCGGATTTGGCCTCATGCCACTACTCCAAGGACGTGCTGAAGTGGTATGCGGACAATAAGGTCAATTTCGTGCCGAAAATGTTCAACCCTCCCAACACTCCGGAGCTCCGCCCCATCGAGAAGTACTGGGCGATTATGAAGCAGCACCTTCTTAAACGACCTAAGGTAGTGAAGACAGTCGAGGAACTGAAGAAAGTATGGGTTTACATGCAAAAAACGGTTGATTCACAGGTTGTGCAAAATTTTATGGCCGGGGTTAAGGCCAAGGTGCGGGCATTTGCGTATGGACTGTAAATAAAATACGAGTAAAATGGTAAAATGAAGTTTAATAGTTATTTCTCAATCCCTGAAAAATTTGATGGCAATCGGATGAAAACTCGAATTTTGCGAATCAATTTTGTGTGTGGCAATTTCATCGTGGACACCCTTTAAAATTATTAACCTCCCCCTTGCCACAAACAATGTTCTTACGTATTTAGGTATACTGAGACTAGTTTCAGCATAAACCGCGATGAAGTTAATTTATTTCCTGATTTAATTGTCATAAGGATTTGATTTTGATCAATTTTTGATGATGTTTTTCTTCGTCTAATACAATCTTCATTTATAAAAACATAGGAAAAGCAACATAACCGTACAAGAAATAGCCAACACAAAATAAACCGTTTTATAAAAGTAAAACATCGTCAGCTAGAATGTTCATAAATGATTAAAAATTTCGTTTACTGTTTAGCATACAGTTTTAATATGTGAATTACATAGTCTTATAAATTCTGAAAGTGTTGGCGCCCGTTTAATGGGTCTTGGCTTCAAATTGTAAACATTTATTCCTTTAAAGTACAATGAGTTTTGGCTCTTCTTACGTGAGAGCTTGTCTATCGGTTGGGACATGAGCACTAACTCTTGTCCTAGACTTTTATTGTTTATTAGCGCCATTACTCGAAGAAGGATGCATTGACATAAAGTCATACGCCCCCCCCCCCCCCACTTACAAATACGCGTTTGCAAAATACTTGAAAAATATTTATATACAATAAATTAGTAAATTAGCAACAACATATTGCATGTAATGGTTGGATCTCACCCCATTATTTTCCAAAGGTGCTCTAGTGCGTTCCACCGAGGCAAGGTCCTCTCTCGAAGAATCACGACATAACGCCAAATGACATTACAATCTTACGGACTACCTCTACATCCTGGAAATTAGACGTCGCAGAAAGCTTAGAAATTAACAAACAACAGAATACAAATCTACTAAACAAAGACCAATGTAACGGGTACATGGCTCTTTCACTTGCTATATGTTACAAATGTTTCAGTTTTGGGAGATATTCATAAACCACGTAGACTTTTCTGGGGGGAGGGGGCTTTTGACCAAGTTCTACGCTCCACACAAAATTTAAAAAAGTTATATGGATCTACGAGGGCGGGAAGGGGAAGGGGTTCTGAGATTTTCAAAAATGAGTACGTGGTTTATGAACAGGCCCTTAAAGAAAAAAAAATTGAATATTCAACAAAGTTGTAGAACTTAAGAAGTTTGTTAACAGATATACAGTGTACAATAAGACCAAAGCCCACAAAATGGCAATGTTTGGAACCTTGTCTATCTTTTTCCCATGGAGTTCCCATGAATTTAGCTGTAATATTGGCTACTAGATGGGATGAAAAGTAACCTCCTTGACCGCCAAAATGTGATGCTACTGCAAAAAAGGTTATATTACCTTGAAGTCCGTTCATATTTAGGCATCCACGCCAAATTTCAGTGCGAAACTGCTCTTAGTTTTGTTTTGACAGCAGATTGTTGGTGACGTGTTTGGCATCATGTTGAATATGGATAAAAACGATTTTCTTTCTCTCATAAAACATTATTTTTTGAGAGGCAAAACGGCGAACAAAATAGAAAAGTTGAATAAGTATTATGGGACAAATGGTCCGTCAGATTGAAGCTCGATTCAAAGTAAATCTGGATGCACGGTTTAATACACCACCGTGTCCCTGGTGGTTGGAACAAAACACTTTTGACAGGCATTTGTTGATGTTTTATTGACGAAGAAATTGGTGAAAAGTTTTTCTCGATTGATCGACGCTTCTCGAAATTACGGATCATGGAACTTGAGAAAAGAAAATTAATTGTGCACAAACATCTAGAGAATCCTTCGTGGTCTGCCTCAAAAATAGCAAAGTGTTAAAATTCCCAAAGTCAACGGTGTGTCTTGTAATCCAACGTTACAAGGATACTCTGAGTGTGGATAGAGCACAGCGCATCTATCATGAAAGTGGCACTAGGGATAAAGAGCTGAGGAGAAAGGTGTTGAGGTACGTGAAAGGCAACTCATGTGTCTCCATACATGATTTGGCAAAGAAATACGATTCCAACTTTTCCACCGTGCGTAACATCCTTTCAGGAGAAGGATATAAGTATTTTTGTGCCAGTAAACATCCGATTCGCTCCCTGAAATAAAATTTAGTGGCCAAAAAGCGAGCACGATTACTATGCGAACGGAATCGGAAAAGTTATCTGCAGTTGTGGCCTTAAGACCAAGGCTTTCATCACTTCTCACACAATGAAGTCGAAGGTTTACATTAAAGGGTGTCTGAAAAAGCGGATTTTCCCTTCATTCGGCAACACAAGACCAACGTTATGTTTTGGCCGGATCTAGCCAGCTGCCACTACTCTAAGAATGTACTAGAATGGTATGCTGCGAACAATGTTAATTTCGTCGCCAAAGAGATTAATCCTCCGAATTGCCCTGAGTTCAGACCGATCGGAAAATATTGGGCAACTGTCAAGCGAAAACTTCGAGGATGCGGTAAAGAAGTGACAAATGCACAACAAATGCGTTTAAAGTGGAATAAGCTCGCCGGTACAGTGTCACCAGCGTTAATGCAGATCATGATGGCATCGATCACAAATAAAAGGCAACAGTTCTTTCGAAACGGTAAAATGTAATACCTTGTTATATATCCTTTGAAAGCTGAATAAATACCCTTTTGTTTGACGTTTTGGTCAACCGTGTATGTTGTTTAATTCTTGGGTTATGATCACTTGAATGCGTCCAAATTATCCTGCCGCTGGGTCGCTGGGCCATGCATGCTCACTCCTGACCAAAAACACGAACGCGAGAGCACTTCGAAACAGTGTTTAGACTTGCTGATGCGGAATCGGAAGGACTTTTGTGATCGATTGGTAACTGTTGATGAAACTTGGACCCACTAATTCACACCAGCGAACAGAATGAGTGCCTGGCAATGGACTGAAGCCGGCACGAGTGTTCCGAAGCGGCCTAGGGAGGCTCAATGGGTCGGATAGAATTTGGCGTCGGTTTTCTGGGATTGTAAAACCACCAACAGCGAGTATTACTGTGCATTATTGGAGCGATTGAAGGCCGAAATCGCTGCAAAACGGCCTCACATGAAGCGAAAAACAATTTCGTGTTTGGAAGGCAATGTGCCGGCGAACTAGAGCATCACAAACACGGCTAAAATCAAGGACTTACGGCTCCAATTGCTTCCGCATCCACCGTATTTACCCGATTTGGCTCCCTCGGACTATTATCTGTTCACAACCCACAAAAGATGGCTCATCAATAAAAAATTCAGCTTACGCGAGGAAATCATCGACGCTGCGGAGGAGTATTTTGCAGACCTTCCGGAAAATTACTTGTCGGACGGGATCAAGAAGTTTTAAAATCGCTGGAATAAGTGTATCGAGCTAAAAGGGACTACATTGAATAAAATTAAAAAAAAAAAACATTTAAATAATTTGTTTTCATTCCCAAGAGGGTTACTTTTCACCCCACCTAGTTTAATCTGGGTGTATGGAATCATCCAGGGTGTGAGCATTAATTTCATATTTTTTCTACAGTGGGACCACTCGACCTTCACACAAGGCAATCAAATGGCAAGTAAAATCTTCTCCTACCCTTTCTCCGAAAATGAAAGAATTCATTAGGCATTGAACGGACTGTCCGCGAAGTAGGTCATCAAATGCCAACGACAGAATAAAATCAACCCAGGAATGAGAAAAATAGCCGAACCATGAGGCGAAGACAAATGGTTCAGTGCTGTTCAAAATGTCAAAATAGATGGCACTTGGGAACGGAAATAAAAACTATCCAATCCACTACTGATGATAATGGTAGATTTCAGAAGACAAATGGAATCGTATAATGAAAAAGAAGAGAAACGTATGTCCTGCTGCGAGGTGGCAAATTAACATGCCGGAAAATGACAGTTCGTTTGCTTGGTATCAGTGTAATAATGTTCGTAGATGATAATGTCGTGAAGTTATCAAAACCATTCGCAAATCACGAGGTGGTGAATAAATTCGAATTTTCCAGTCCGCTGGAAATACGAACGCTGTGGTAAAAATTGGATGTGCATACATTAATCGCACCAGAAATTTGCAAACGTTGCAGAACGGAGTGTAAATGATCTAACATTTTGTAATATTCAGAAAGACAAGACGATGTGTCGACTTCATCCTGCATGTTGCAAGGTACCTTCATAGCCATGCATACAAGGCAGGAAGGAAAGTCTTTAATAACCGTAAATGTGTACGCTTTCCTGTTTCCCGACCCTTCCTCACGGGACGTCCAAAGAACCATGTAACTTTTTCTTCAAAATGGAAGGAAGGCATAGAACCAAGGCTAAGCTGTGCCGTGCTTAGCGGAAATGATGATCGCCCTGAGTGCGCTGTGCATCCGTTTGGCACAGTTTATGTCACACACTCGTCGGTGGTCTCAAACATTCGTCACTGATAAATGTCCTAGGCATTAGGAAAGTGGGACGACCGGGCGAAGGGTTTCTTTTCCGAGTGATGTGATAATTTCTTTTATGTCTTTCATGGGAAACACAAGGCGCATAGTGTTTACGATTACTGGGGCCATTCTTTTCCCGGCACAATTCCGCCTATGATGGTGTCGTTTCCTCACGATGTTTCATTCTTTTGAGGTGGTCGTGAAAATTGCTTCCACTTTTGTTCGAGCGTCGAAACGGTTACTATCGGCCTCGGGGTAGATATGGTGGGGGAGGGCAGGGAGGGGATGTGCTGTTGCTACCCTCAGCGTAGTTTTCGATAACAGATAGTTCATCAAGAGATAGCAATTGCGAAATTGGTGGTGGCAATGGGTTTGCAGTTAGAGTATTAAGAGCAATAGTTAGAAGAAAACCCTTGCATGGCACCCTAGCTGCTGGTGGTGGAGTTGAGTCGTGCTTTGAATACTTGATTTATGTTGTTCCTTGAAAATCGAATATTTTCTTGTTATTTCACTAACCTTTCTATTGAAATATCAGCAAAATTTTAGATAAACCTGCCAATTGGAGACACGAAAGTTTTTGAAATAATTATCCGAAAGGGAACCTTGTACAGTTTTGGGATTTTCGATGATCTGTTTCATTACTGACCCGTCGATAACATTCAGGGATCATCATAACTTGTGTACATTGAAATAAGAGTAGCTTCAAACTAAAGTTTCAAGACTATACAGAACAACTTAGAGAGAATCGAATCTCCATCTTTGTAGTATCGTTCCTTCATAGACTTTGCTATTTTAAAGCATAAGCACAAGCATGATTGAACGCCCGAGAGGTTGCTACTCCGCTATTACCAATTCAGTTGTAATTACACAGAGAATAAACAGAAGTTGTTTGGGACTAATATACAGCCTCAATGTGTAAGAACTTAATTCTAAATTAGGGCAATATTAATTCTAAATTAAGTAAGCACTTAATTCTAAATTAGGGCGCTGGTCTCGTTGGAATGCAGGTCAAATAAGGAAAGGGTGGGAATGTATTGACATGATACTCGCTTTGTTGGAAACGGAGGAATCCTCTGCACTTTCAGTAGAAATTACTGAGATTTTGGATAAAAGGGCTGGATTGTCAGCATGGCTCGTTTTGCTAAACGATACACTGGATTCTTGTTTATTTCTGTTTTCAGATTATTCTACATTTAGTTGGTTTAAATAAGATGCACAAATTTGTTTTTAAATATTAGTACCGATTTAAACAACCGGTAAGGCTACTACTAAGGCCACTCACAAAATGTGATGATGGTTCATTTAATAGTGAAAACAAGATTTTTAATTACGCTTAATAGCCGCATTGAACCGATTTAAACCAACGATAAGGATGCCTTGAGGCCACTCACAAAGTGTGATGGTGGTTTTCCATTGTGAAGAACGTTTGCAAGCCGATTCAAACTAACAGAAGGGATGCTGTTGAGGTCACTCACAAAGCGTGATAGTGGATTTTCAATGGGAAGACCAGATTTTTTTTGTCTCTCACAAAATGTGATGGAGAATTGGCAAAGTTTTTAAAAAACGTTCGAGGGCCAATTTGGACCGATTTAAACCAACAGAGAGAAAGCTGTTGGGGTCACTCATAAGTATGATGGTAGTTTTTAGTTTTTAGTAGCGTATTAGTAGAACTAGTAAGAAAACTAGTAGAAAATTAGGAATATTTAAATTAACATTTCACGTGATCACTTTTTAAGAAATAAAAAATAAAAAACTGAAACACTTTTTTAAACTATCACTAGTAAACGCGAGTAAATTCCTTAAAATTCTACTAGAATAAATTTATCCTTTATCAGATAGGCCTATTTCATCTGCGACTTACAGACTTCTTCAGTGTTGGGTGCTAATTCTTATTTTAATTTTACAAGATTTCCAACTATTTAGGAGAGATCTTTTCACATGTTATTCTGGGTTCTCAAGCAATGTGTAAATTTGTACTATACTCAAAATAAGTTAAAGTTTCGAAAAAGCATTTGCTTATTCAAAAAAAAAATGTTGTCTTGTTTTCTCGCTTGTTTTGATTTCGGTAGAGGCGGTAGAGAAATTGATAAAGGGCCGGTTCATGAACCACGTAGACTTATCTTTGAAAATCTCAGACCCCCCCAGCCTCCCTCCTCGTAGACTTTTCTCCATACAAATTTTTGAAATTTTGTATGGAGTGTAGACTTTGGTGGTCCCTCCAAAAAAAACCAACGCGGTTTATGAATAGCCCCAAAGTGGGTGCTGGCTTTGAAAAACGGGATATAGTAAGAAATTCCTGCAGTGGGTTGAGTCGCTCTCGCGGGTCAAAATTTTCACCTTGTCGACGGTGAGAGGGCTTGTCGCATGCTATAAACACGCATGTGAGACCCAGAATTACACCAGTAGTGAAAGTATCACATATTCTGCACATTTATTTCACTGCCACGTCGTAGAACGTTTATATAAAGGCACTAACATCTGGTGTGATACTGGTGAGTCATGTCGCAATTTACTCTTAGGAGGTGAGATGTTTTAATTACGGTAGTTCCATTTCAATTCCTTTTCAGGTTTCCATATCAGTTCCGTTTTGATTCCGTTTCGGCTCCATTTCGGTTCTATTTCGGTTCCGCTTTGGTTTCGTTTCGATTTCATTTCAATTCCATTACAATTCTATTTCGGTTCTATTTCGGCTCCGTTTTGAATCCGTTTTGCTTCCATTTCTATTCCATTTCGATTCAATTTCAGTGTTATATTGATTCCATTGCAACTTAAATCAAGTTCAATTCAATTTCAATCAACTAATGATGGTTTCATTTATTCTTTTTCCTCTGTTGTCAAGGAAAATAAAACTAAATAGCTCGGGGCTGCAAAATGAACGCCATTGACATAATACAACCTGACATTATAACACACTTTAAAAAGAAAGCTTATTACAAACTATTTCAAACTTTTGGGATTATTATATGAAGATACCGCAGTGCTGTAAATAGCCCAAATAGGCGCACCATTGCAATTAAGGGTTGTCTAGAAATATCATTCGCTGTATGAATAATAAATATAATGCATACTATTGTTTCAATACTTCTTGGGGTTGACTTCAGTACTACTAGTTGCCAACATAGACTACATCAAAGGCCTGACCCCAAAAATTTTTCCTGCCATTTCCTTCTTTTTAAAATCCTTTTCCCTCCCCCTCCCCCCCCCCGGCCCCTCCCCCCATCACCCCCAACAACAAAACCACAACCAAAGCTGCTACTAGGAAGTGTATTACTCCCCTCCCACCACACACAAACCACCACCCCGGAAATTTAAAACAAAATTAAAAAAAAACACTCCACACTAATTACTTCACCCCGACCCACCCCTACTCTCTATTTTCGTGATCTGGGAAAGGTCTACCTGACAACTAAGCTTCACGCAGCTCCAGCTAGATAACCCCAAAAAACAAAACAAAATCCTGCAGTGGGTTGAGTCGTTTGCCCACCGTGATTTCTGTAGCATGCTTATGGTAGGTATTTCGAAAAGTAACTCATCGAATTTTTCGGTCCAATTCTTAGTGATATTTTGATTGAATGAGTTTAATCACCACATTATTGTTATGCGTTACCCGGACTCCTGGTAGTTGATCAGAATATCCTTAGGGAACCCGAATTATGGCCGAGAAGAGAACAAACGCGATCATATTTGAGTAGGTGTCTAACATTAGGTTCAATACTTGGCCATTATCTCAGTAGCCCAGGAGTACCTGAAATCGGCTACTAAATATATACGAAAAACACTTCACATGTCATTTGTGGTAATTTGTGTAATCCTATCTGAGAATACTGAAGTTTCATCCCCAGGGGTACCCGAAAACGGCCACACTTGTCATCTGGTTTCTGGAAAATTATTCGAATGGTCGATATGGCATTCGTTTATCCATGCTTGGCTATAATTCGGCGTTCCCAGCGATACTCGGAACTGGCTACAAGGTCACCTGTCGATCCTGAAAATACTCCAATTGGTAATTTATGTAATCTTCTCTTAAAATACTTAGGTCATTGTTACTAATATTTTATTGGTTCCTGACTTGGCCATAATCCAGAGTCTTTTGGGTACCACAATTCATCCCAGAATCAGCAACATTCACACTGCTAAATATTTAAACAATTTAGTTTCCGATTATCCTTCAGGTAGTCACCAACGGAATTGTCTTCAAAAGTATCCAATTAACCTCATCCGTAGTTTTCCAGATTGTCATAAACAATTTGTTTATGATGTTTGAAGGTTAAACTTTACAATCTGCATGAAATTTTGTCATTTCTATTTGAATTTGAATATAGCGGAAAAAAATTATCTTTGACCCGTTCTAACCCATAATGAATTGAAATAACTCCGACTCAATGGGAATTTTTGTCATGCTCGGGTCTAACAAACAAACCAGATACCTATACAAATCAGGATTTTTTTTAACAAATTCGTTAAGTATTTGCTGAGAAGTGAAACATTTGCGTTTTTGTGTTCATTCAAGCCTATACTAAAGATTGTACTCGAAAATAATGCAACACTTTTATTGCATGGGTAAAAATTGATGACATTTTGGGTGAAACTAGTTTAGAGTATAATGTTTACATGTGCAAAACTTCCCCACAATCTATTGGTTATCGAGGTTGCTTCCAAGTAAGTGTTTCGACAAAAAATTATGGGAGCGATCGTGGAAAATCACCCCACAGGTAGATCGCGAAACAGTTGGGAATCGGCAATTCGATCGTGTACCGTGTGGTAAAATCAAGGGGACCCAGACGACCCAGCTGGCAGCGGTAGAAAAGCGAAGACGACCGACCCCCTGAACGCAAGGAAGGTGAGGGATTAGATCAAGCGCAATCCGAACCATTCGATTCGGGACGTGGCCAAGAAGGTCAATTCTTCCGTCTGGTTCATCCAGCAGATAATGAAGCCGGCGGGACTTTATGTTTTCAAGGTAAGGAAGACGCCTAACCGAACCGATAAACAGAATACGGTGGCTAAATCCCGTGCCAGGAAGCTGTATCGCGAGTAGTTGGTGCAGCCGAGCTGCGTCGTAATGGACGACGAGACGAACATTAAAGCGGAAGCCAAGCAGATCGCTGGCCTGGAGTTTTTCGTCCGTATGTTCCGGAAAGGTTCCAGAAAAAGAAGATCGACAAATTTGCAAAGAAGTAATTGTTGTGGTAGGCGATCTGTAAGTGCGGGAAATTCAGCAAGCCATACATAACGACCGGCACCATTAACAGCAAAATATATAAAGAAGAATGCCTTCAGAAGCGCCTGCTGCCATTCTTCCGGTCCCACGAAGGCGAATCTCTGTTTTGGCCGGGTCTGACATCGTGCCACTACGCGAAACCGGTGCTGGAGTAGTACGAAACCAACGATGTTGTTTTTGTGCCGAAGGAGGCAAATTCGCCAAACTCGCCAGAACTTCGCCCAATAGAAAAAATCTGGGCGATTATGAAGGGCAAGCTCCAGAAACAGGGAAGGTCTTGGTCAAAAACGACAAGGATTTGAAGCTAGAGTGAATGAAAGTGTGTAAGAAAGATGGCGCAAGTGTTGCACAGGATTTGATGGGTAGCTTTAAGTCCAAGATACGAGCATTTAGCCTAGGAGAGGAGGATGAATAAGCCAACTTTGCAAAAACATAGCTAATATGTGTTTATCTATTCGCCGAGAGTTTCAAAAATATCCTATACCCGGTGATAATTTTTGTCTGTAGCATTTTTTTCGAGTACAATCTTTACTCATTCATGTTAGTATTGCTGCTGAGTTTAATTTAATTAATGTTTAAGTTTAAGTGCTGTCGAGAGTTATAACTTTATACTCATTAGTCAATTAACTTCTCACGGGTCCACAGATTCAATAACAGCACTTCCCAAAAATACAGGATCGAACCCCATGTCAGAAACATACAAAAAGGGTGAATAACTCCTCGTGGTTGCGCTTTTTTTTCATTGCATTTTGAGTCGATATAGTAGATCTGAGTAGATCACTAGAGAGACGTTTCTTTTTTATTGGTAACAAAGTATTCGTAGCTTTCTGTATTGTTTTCGTACAATGAACGAATGTTCTTTCTGTTTCAACAAATGCTTCGTGCTTTTGACAGTAAGGAGTGTATCGAAAATAAGCTATCCACAAACTTTCTTTCACATTATGTTGAAAACCGATATTTTATTCATACAAAAAATTGATCCTTTAATGTACGAGGTTAAACTTGAACATAATGAAGACCGGATGAAATTTAAGTTATTCCTTCACGAATTTTCGAACTTTGGATCGAATGCTCTTCATCAAGTTCCGGACAAGTGTTGCATCGCATTTTTTGGACGCTTGAGCCCAAATTTTTTTTTGAACTCCTGCATGTTCCCAGCTGCCTTACCAGTCTTCTTGAAGACCCTCTTCACGATTGCCCAGTAACGTTCGATGGGTCGAAGCTAAGGGCAATTTGGTGGATTGATATTTTCCTCAACGAAATCTATACCCTTTTCCGCAAGCCAATTGAGAGTGGTTTTGGCATAGTGAGCCGACGCTAAATCCGGCCAAAACAGTGGAGGCAACAATCTCTTCTGAAGACACTCAGATCGATAGATTTCCGCATTTATAGTTCCGGTAGTGTAAAAAATGGTTGACTTCAAACCACAGGAACATATTGCTTGCCATACCAGTACCTTTCGACCGAATTTCTCCACTTGAATCGACCTGTCCGCATCGCTCACATCCTCCCCAACGATGGCAGTAAAGTATTGTGGACCTGGGAGGGTTTTTGAGTCCTCCTTTACATAGGTCTCATCGTCCATCAAAACGCATGCATCCGGACGCTGCAAAAGACGCGAATACAATTTCCGGGCCCTTGTTGCTGCTCGCTTCTTCTGTTCTGCACTTTGTTTCGAGATTTTCTGCTTCTTGTAGGTCTTCAGGTGGTTTCGCCTCTTGATACGCTGGATCATTCCGACACTCGTTCCTGCTTTTTTGGCCAAATCACGTATTGACATTGATTTGTTCTTCATGATTAGAGATTAGAAACACCACTTTCTGCTCCAGTTTTGGGATGGAAGAACCGGGATTTCTGCCTCTTCCTGGTAGCTCATCCAAAGAATAGTGTTCCCCAAACTTATTAATGATGGTTTTAACACTCGCATGATGAATTCCAAACCGCTTCGCCAATTTTCGCATAGTAATACCCTTCTCACTTAGCCATGTGTCCAGAACCTTAATTTTCACTTCCTTTTCAACACGCCATATATAAAAACCGCAAACTGAACCCCCCCCACACAAAAAAAAAAACAAACAGACAGTCAAACCCCCCGCCCGGCATGTTCCGAGCACAAAAAACCCTCACAAATACATGCGTACAACGCAAATGTATGTGAATAGCTTATATTCGATACACTCCTTAGCACGTGTGGCATTGGATACGAAGGTAGCTTCTTAAAAAATGTTAATAAATAAACTACCTTTGATTTCGTAACATAAACAAAATTAAATATTCATTGTACTATAGAAAAGGCAGCGATTGGCTGGTCTTCACGAAATTTCTTTCGTGCATTGTACAAAAATGTTTACGGAACGAGTGAAAGCTGATATTCGAAAAAGAATTTTCTTTGTTCATCAGTCTGAACTATTTCAAAATCACACTTCCATGATGGTTTGGGTAACAATATCCTCAGAATTAATTGATCGACTTCGAGTTAAAATCAATGCCAATTACTACGTTTTGGAAGCCACATTTGTGTTCTCTAACATGATTCTGCCCCTTCATATTCAGCAAAACTTCCGCCTGGTGCAGGAACAATTTGCCGGACTTTATCCATAAAGAATTATGTCCGGCATCTTCGCCTAACCCATTGAACGTTTCCATTTGGGGCGTTATGAAAGAAAAAATTAAGAATCTCAAACCAATGGGCATAGAGAAAAAGCAACTAGCATTAGCATTGACGTTTGCACACCTCGTGGATGGAGCTACGATGAAGAATAATTCGTTGAAGATATTGCATGTCACCATGAAACGGAACCAGTTACTGATACGTTTCTTTACGCAATAATCTTCACAGATACACTCCTCGATCGCTCGCCTGGCCACGCCACATTAAGAACAAAAAAATAAAACAAAAACCAAAAACAACAAAACAAACAAATAACACCACGCCTGGGTTATTTTGTTTTTTTTCCCAGTTTCCCTGGGAACATTTGTGGTATTTCCCCGGTTTTTTACCCTTTACTGCTCAAAAACCAAGCCTTACAATTATTCTTCCGGGCGACCATGCAATCATTGGAGATAGGGAGGATTTGGTATCAACCTTAAGAAGACACGGGGAACCCACGTACCTACTATCACGCCAGCAAATTAATCCTTTTTCCACCTGACACACCCGGAAACTTGAAAACCAACTCGTATGCAGCCGTACAAAATAGCAAACAATTTTCAGAGAAAACAGCAACCGATCGTCTCACAACACATCAATTTACACTCCGTAACAAGAGAACTGAATTTCTTCACTACAAACTATCGATTTTCATATTTTTGAAGAGCGGAAAAAAATGCCATCGAGAAATCATGAAATCGAGGTAGTAGACGAATTCGTGTATCTGGGCTCATTGGTGACCGCCGATAACGACACCAGCAGAGAAATACAAAGGCGCATTATGGCTGGCAATGGTGCCTACTTTGGACTCCGGAAGACGCTAAGATCGAACAAAGTCCGCCGAACTACAAAGTTGACCATCTAAAAGACATTAATTAGACCGGTAGTTCTCTACGGCCACGAAACATGGACATTGCTAGTGGAGGACCAACGCGCCCTTGGTGTCTTTAAACGGAAGGTGCTGCTTACGATGTACGGTGGAGTGCAGATGGAAGACCCCGAGCAAGAACGAATAACTTGATAACTGGCTTTGGTATTCAAAAGCTCAGATTAAGAGGTAAAATACCTGAGGAAAATAGCATAAAATTGTTTCCACAAGTTTTGTTCACAGCTCCAGCGCAAATGCAACAAATGTAATTTCAATATGTCTCCGCAGTATCAAACAGAAACGCGCTTGCCATCTCGGGAAGCTTTTTGAAGAGCAAAGTTACAGCAATGCGTGCATCGTCAAATGACAATACTAGCACGCATGTTTTTTTCGCCAACCACTGCTCGGGTGGGAGATGAAATCAAATCAATTTCAACAAAGTTGATTCACGGTCGTTCACCATGTCGTTTGAAGCAAGCTTGAATTTCAATTGAAACGCTTTTGAAGGTGGCTAGATCGCAAATGAATTTAAGCTTACTCACGTTTGACAGGAAGTGAACTGGGAGTGAATCGGTGAAAGTAAGATTCATTCACTGCAGAAAAGCTAATTGAAGTGCAGTGAAATGAATACAAAAGCGATTCATTTTCATTTTAATGCTTCGACGATGTAGGGTCCTGATGGTAACATAAGCTTTGATTTGAATTTTCGTGTCGATAACTGCATGATAGACTGTAATAAACAACTTCGAAAAATGGATTTCGATGCAGCGCGATATACAAGTTGAGCCAAGTAGCCTCATAATAATACTAAAGCATTATGAAAAAGATTACGATAGGGATCAAAAATCGTTCTGTTAATAATTTGTTGTTTGTTCTCTAACTTAAATATTCTTGAAATTAAGCGCAATGTTTCAAATTTCTAAACAACCAGTTCAAAAAATGCTATGAATTATTGCAAAACAAATTCCATCGCGAAGCAATTGATCATACGTTCAATAACAGCTACACTTGTACAAATATGGTTGATAATATTGATCAACATCTACAATATCAATGCATTCATTGTATTTTCTGTATAACATAACAACGGTGTTTACTTTCTTCATTGGTGTAATCGAATACTACAAATATACAATGTCAGTTGTTGATCAACTGAAGTCAATTCAATCTATTGCATTTCAGCCAGTGTGTGAGCCGTACCGTTTAAGTTGATTCGATACTTATTCGAACTTTCTTAAACCATAGTATCCTAAATAAAGAACAACATTGTCCAGATTCATAATCCCAGTGTAGTGACTTTTTATCTCCATATCCAATACGACGTCAGGCAAATGATTCAACAACCGTCAAGGTTGAAAGCTACGAACGTAGAAGGCAAAATCTTATCACCCCACTGGGTCCGGCGCGGTCTGCGAGACGAGCAAACATTTATCTTCGGCACGCGATGCACATAAACTGCCTGCTCACTGCTAATGGAATTAAGTTTACCGCGATCCGACCGATAATCCTTATTGCACTGTTGTCTCGGTTTTCCATGCCATCCACACTCGACATTCTCGACTACCCCAACAGGCATCATAAGTACCTACGGCAGCAGTGCAATTCACAGAACGTAAAACACCAACTCCTGACATTACCTGTCTACGGGTGCTGACAGGGCGCGAGACAGTGGATGAAAAAAAATTAAATTAATTTATTCCACTTTTAATTTCCAGCATTAAAGCTATTTGCATAACAAATAGACTCCTTCGGGTGGTGGCATGTTAGCCTGCCCCATTTTCAACAACATATGAGCATGGCACCGAGTGGATGACAGCCATGTGAAAAGTTTTGTAATGCGATAGTGATCTAAAATTGGGCAACAAATTTCACTATTTAGTTTGGCCTCAATCAGAGAACACTCGCGTCTGTCTACACTGAATGAAACTTTAAGCTGTCGGGCACACGAAGTGTGCGCGTACTTGTTTTCGTCTATCATATAACGGAAGATTTGGTAAGTCACGCGAGTTCGTACTGAGGGGGCTTACAAAGTTCTCAAGATTAGATTATAAAATTGGATTGCGTGTACATTTCGCGAAATTCATTGCGGGTTGTTTGATGAGTCGCGAACGTCGGTCTGTAAGTTGGATATTGGGCGTTGAGCTACTGTGGGAAGGTAGTTAGGAAAAATTGCATGAACTTCTAATAATCATCATGGTATTGAAATTCAACCTGCTTTGTACTAATGATTGCCGTTAACAATCACTTACGATATAATAAGAACATTCTATGCAAATGTGTATGTTTTTAAGATTAGTTCGGCAGCACTGTATGACGATTTATATAAAAAGAATTGAATAGTTGAAGTCATCTAATTTTTATTATGCTGTTTTTTTTCAGGTATGTACTCCCTCAGTGCCTCCATGAGTAGGAAGAGATGTTTCGGCGACACACATATTTCCAGGTATTGTTTTGATTATTATGAGTTTGTTGTATCTGCATGTATATACTATTCGGATTAAAACCAGAGAGGATAACAGCCATACTATATCTAATGATACATTTCGAGTTTGATGGCCATGCATTGATGTTTGGCCTGTGTAACTATTTTGAAAACAAAATGAGTGACTATTGACGCACTTGAGCACATAATTAGATTACATTAAGGAATGCGCACAGTTAAATCTAACCATGGTTTATTAGCCACATCTTTTTTATTTGTCAATATAAAGATGTCACCAATACCGCTAACGCAGTGTCATTGTGTGTGTGACCGTTTTCACATACGGTTTGCTGTCAAGCATGTTAGCATTGCATTAATGAAAATGGGAGTCGAAAGAACAACAAGTGCTTGAAAAATGTTTGCACAAAAGTGTGGAAAATTCGTCTATGTCGCATCATGACATAGCAAAATCACTCGGAGTCCCTCGTTCAACAGTAGGTAGCGTTTTGAAACGCTTCCGGGATCGGTTGACTCTCGATCGGAAACTAGGATCTGGCGGCAAGTGGAACGACAACTTCAAATCCCAGCGGGATGCAGTGCTTCGGCTGATTAAGCAAAACTCGAACCTTTCCATCCGAGATGTGGCTAAAAAGGTCAAAACAATTTCAAGGCCAAAAAGTTGTCGAAGATCTCTAAAAAGTACATGGTTTGGCTTTTTGTAGTTGTGGTTTGAAGAGCATAATCTTCATAACTACAGGTACGATTAACCAACAAGTTTACGTCAGCGAGTGTTTGAAAAACGGCTACTGCCATTCATCCAAAAGCACACGAGTTTTGTGTTGTTTTGGCCTGATTTGTCGTCTTGCCACTATGGCATAGCGGCTCTGGAGTGGTATGCAGGAAACAACGTCAGCATTGTACCAAAGGAGTGTAATCCTTCGAACACCCCATAACTTCGTCCAATTGAAAGATATTGGGCCATTGACTATTAAATTTGCCTCTGTGTACTACAATCTACCAACGACGGATCTCGCGCCAACTCGTCTAGCACGTGGTAACACTATCTCTGAGTTGAATGAAAGTTTATGAATGTCAAGACTTCGACATACTAAACAGCTATGCATATTTTGTTTTTAGAAAATTTCACTAGATTTACATTTTAGAGGGCTGAAGTTTTTTAGAATATTTTTTTTAGACGATGTTACGCAGAAACGACAAGACCTAAAAAGATTTGACTTTTGGGAAAATGTTTAAATTTTCATTGAAAAAAACTTTAGTTTACATTTAAAAAAAATTAAATTTAAATAAAAAAAAATAGTTTGAATGAGTACTACACTGAAAGAAATACCTTAAAAACTGAAATTGATTCTGCAAAAACAACACCATCTCAGATATGCGTGCATTTTTTCAGTAGGTAAACAATTAAGTTTTTTTTCCGTCGGCCTATTTCCACCACCTAGACTCTACCTATCGACTCATATATATGAGCCGGGACCAACGGCTTTACTTCCCTTCCGAAGGAAGACGTGACCAGATTTTTTCGCCTCAGAAAAACCACCGACGTCGACTGGAATTGAACCCAGACCCACTGGGGTGCCAAGTAGCAGTCACGCTTACTACTACACCACCGACGCCGACTAACAATTAAGTTATCTACCTATTATTTGAGGAGAATTTTTTTTTAACAACTCCTTTTTCATGTCAAATATCGTTCAAAGTGCTTGCTCTCAAGCCACCATGTGTATCGCATACTGCAAATGCTCATATGCTCATGCATTTTGAACTTAGACTATACTCTTCAGGTGAATCCAAACCCAACTAACAAATTCAATTTTAAGGTACACTTGAAAAAGTTTTCAAGACTTATTTGATAAAACCACGCAGAAAACATCGATAAAACAGCCATAAAACTCTCATAAGTTAAAAAAGGCTCATACCACAGGAGGTTCTCAAGACTATTTCCCAAGGTTCTCTTAAAACTTGATAGTTTTATCGGTACATACCTGTAATGACATTCAAGACAAGCTTAAAAGCTTAAACTTATAAGACTGCCACCTTGGTGAAAACATCCTTTAAGAACCGTTCTGCACGAGACACAAATATGACTGCAAACACACCACCATGTGGCTATAAATTACCACTTCAGTTTCGTGCTTATAGATTAACCCGCAACGCAATGGACGCGACACAAGTGTACACGCTCGTGTTTTGCTTTAGACACCGTGTCTTGATTTTTGAGAAAACACCCGAGCCGAGTGGTTACGATCACAAGAAAGCTCTCAGTATACACTCAGTATGACACTGGCTACCACGGATAGAGCATTGCTCGTCGAATGATTCTAAAAAATTTATAATATGACTTATAGTTTGTTTTCTTGGCCGTTGGGTGACGGGCGCATAAGTTGATTGAGTTTAACAAGCACGGCATAGGTGTATTCAGCAATCGGATACAATCGGAAACACTCGGCTGTGGTGTTTGCCGAATCATCATACACGGTGTCTGAAGCCAAAACACGAGCACTGGCATTGGTGTTGTACCCACCGCGTTGCGTGTATGTCTGGAAGCAACAAGTGAATTCAATACACGCGCTAGCGTGGTAAAAAATAGCTCGGCGTGCATTGTAGTGTTTGGACATGGCTGAAGACTACCACAAGTTTTGATAGTTTTCTGATTTTCCTCTTTAAGAACACTTCCAGTCCGTCACAAATATGTTGCGAAGATTCCATTTTTGGATTCGTTCTGCTGAATGGGGACTTTTTTTTGTTTATGTTTCAAATATTCGTGATGGTCGCTATTTTTCAAATTTTCATTTAACCTCTACCCTAGCCGATGGACGTAGTCTAGGTCAAAATAGCGTGGGTGTTCGCAGCCCAGCATTAGAAAGTAAGTATGTGAGAAAATTCTATTGTACACTCTTTAGAAAGCATTTGGTGGCTCTGAAAAGGGCCGTGTGGTTTGCATGATGATACGGACACGGTCGTATTTGCTATGATGGTTGAGAAGGTCCTGATCTTTATGGCGTGAAAGATAGTTGAGGACCTGTTCGAAATATGAATTTTATATACATGGACATTGGTCATCAGTTTAAACGATAATGCTTTTGCGGGAATTCAATAAACCCTCAATAACTTCTCCAAATGCTTGAATGTCAACTTTAAACTCATGTTATTATTTAAAATAGCTTAAAGATTTATTCGCTCCGATTGCTGCTCTGATACTTTCCAGCCATATTCTGCGACATTTCACTTTCTCCTTCAAACGCTTTCTCAAAAATATTTGATTCCTATTGCAAGGTAGGGACTCTATCTAACGCACTAAAACGAACAGAAACGCTTTCAACACTGATTGGATTTTGAAGAGAACATTACCAATATTGAACAACTAGTTATAATACAATTATCATAACATGCCAGCAACCAGCGGGCTGCCATTGCAAAAGGCAAATAAACTTTAAACGACCCTGAGTTATTTTCTATACGGAAACATGATTTTAAGAAATATTTGGTGTTTATGGAACAGAAATTGTGTGAAACTCAGGATTGGCCAGGATTTACAAATTAGGTAGGTGTCATGTAGATACAATGAGCAAACTCTTATAACAAATCAGTATAACGCTCTTTCAAAATCAGAATAGTAGCCCTGAAGAGATCTTTTTGTGTAAAATACATCATATAATAGTTATTGACATTCTGTCGAAATTTGGGAACCAGGGCGCTAAACACATATGGTTTTACCCCGAAAAGGCCGTTCTGCCTGCATAGAAATAGTGATTGCGGATTTTAAACACTCAACGTTGCGTTTTAACTACATCATCTACGTATATATCCATTTCATCTTCAAGCATATCAATATCATCATCAAATACATTTATATCATCTACATATATATCGATATAATCTACAAATATATCAATATCATGACCATATCCATCTATATATTTATCTATATCATCTACATATATTTCGATATCATCTACATATATAGCTACACCGTGTCCAATATATTCTCATACACTTTTTCCTAGCATTGGTGTCGTGCAACTACTCAACATGCTTCACGTATGTGTTGGTGTAGTTTTGCACTATGTTTATACAAATGCTTTTAGGTTATGTCCGATTGTTTTCTTTCGGTGTTTATCTTTTACAAGTGATGAAGGAGCTCCGTGCTGTGGTGATAAAAATGTTTTTGAAAGGTGAGCGCTATTTTCAGAAATTTGAAAAACCTCGGAGTAAAGCGGGATTTTGTGTACCGAACCATCCGAAGGTACCGTGACACCTACTCGTTGGATGACCGGAAGAGATCCGGTCGTACTCGTACGGTGCAGACTGCACGAGTTGTTAAAGTGGTCAGGGAACGGATTAGACGAAAATCACAGCGCTCTGTACGTAAAATGGCCGCAGATCTGAATGTTTCGAGTTCGTCAATGCACAATATACTGCAGAATGACCTCGGATTCCAAGCTTTCAAGAAACGTAAGGTTTACGGAGTTTCGGAACCTTCCAAGCAGAAACGACTCGAAAGAGTAAGTCTGCTTTAGTCACGGCACGGTGGGAAAAAAATATCTTTTCCGACGAAAAGTTATTCGTCTTGCAACAATTCCACAATGTTCAGAACGACAGATTATGGGCTCTCTCTTCGAGAACTGTTCCAGAGAGTGATAGGAATATTGCACGGTTCCAAAGTGCTGCTTCAGTGATGGTTTGGGGAGGAATTTACAAGCGAGGCAAATTACCACTGGTTTTCATCGAAAAAGGCGTTGAAGTGAATGCCGTATATTATAAAACGGAAGTTTTGGAGAAAGTTGTACAAGAGGTGTTTGGAGATGATCACTATGTGTTTCAGCAGGACGGAGCGCCATCGCATACTGCAAATCTCGTTCAGGGCTGGTGCCGAGAAAATTTGACCGACTTTTTGGACAAGAATGAATGGCCTCCCAGTTCACCAGATCTGAATCCCATGTATTATTTCGTATGGTCATACATGCTGGCGAAGGTAAATGACCACAGGGCGTCTAATATGAACCAAATCAAAACCGTAATCAAACGAATTTGGGACGAAATGCCGATGGAAGTCGTGCGTGCCGCCTGTGACGGTTTCGAAAAACGTCTGGAGCTGGTCAAGAAGGTTAAAAGCGGTGTTATTCCAAAACATATACTGTAGTTGATCAGTATTATATTGCAATATAATGGGTAAAGTTATCAATAAAATCTGGATTATCGATTTGAAATAAATAGAGTTTTATTTTGTATGATAATATATTGGACACGGTGTATACATATATATGTACATCATATCGTGATATGACTACCAACTGGATTACACATGTTTCCCTCCAAATTTGATAAATTTGCCACGAGCTTGCACACGACTGCATTAAAAATGGCTGTCCAGCCAGCCACTCGCTAGCGACAGCCGCTGAACCATCATTCTGGCTGGTTGCTCGCCCGCGTACCCTCCTGCAGGGTACTTGCAACCGCCAGCTGCCAGAGTAGTACTGGCCCATTGCCGCTCTGCACAGCTCCATGGCTGCCGAGCGAATGAAGAAAATTTGAAGGTGTCCCCCTTTTATATCGTGCACTGCTGCATGTGAGACGTTCCTTACTTAAATTTGAAGTCTGTAATAGGAAAGTACTGTGCATTTAGTAAATTTACTTTAAAAAATCGTCATTATAAGACATCTTCTTATCTTTGCGTTAATTTCAATAGGTGAATGTTAAAAATCAATAGTTTTAAATATTAAAATCGAAGCGTAGAAAATGTCCCAGTCGATTGGTGCAAACATTTTGGAAATCAATCGTGGAATGACTTAGTTATTAACGTTCAAAACCTAAATATGTTTCGTGACGCTCCAAGTTTTTGCAATTCGAACGTGTACCCCAGTATTGAAAACACAGGCGTAGTCCTACGTCAAAATTAAAAGTACTTCAACAATTAGGTGACAAGGCTGATAAATTGTTAGATCTTCAATAAATTGTGTCTACAATCCATTTTAAGTTTCAAAATGTATTTTAAACAGCAGAAATTGTTCGTAGCATTGGAAAAACGAGAGTTTTGTTGCATACATATGTAAATGTACCATTCCGAGGGAATCCAGAATAGCCACGCTCCCCCCTTTTTTAATGGTTTTATTTGAAACTACCATTAAGCGTAAATAAAACTAATATTTCTAGCACAAGAATAAAGCTCGATTCAAAGTAAATCTGGACACACAGTTTAATACACCACCGCGTCCCTGGTGCTTGGAACAAACAAACGTTTGACAGGCATTTGTTGATGTTTCATTGACGAAGAAATTGGTGAAAAGTTTTTCTCGATTGATCGACGCATCTCGAAATTACGGATCATGGAACTTGAGAAAAGATAATAAATTATGCACAAACATCTAAAGAATCCTTCGTGGTCTGCCTTAAAAATAGAAAAAGTGTTAAAATTCCCAAAGTCAACGGTGTGTCTTGTAATGAAACGTTACAAGGATACTCTGAGTGTGGATAGAGCACAGCGCATCTATCATAAAAGTGGCACTAGGGACAAAGAGCTGAGGAGAAAGGTGTTGAGGTACGTGAAAGGCAACCCAGGTGTCTCCATACGTGATTTGGCAAAGAAATATGATTCCAACTTTTCCACCGTGCGTAACATCTTTTCATGAGAAGGATATAAGTCTTTTTGTGCCAGTAAACATCCGAATCGCTCCCTGAAATAAAATTTAGTGGTCAAAAAGCGAGCACGATTACTATACGACCGAGTTTTCACGAAAATTGATGACTGTATTTTAATGGATGACGAAACATATTTTAAAAATGGATTATAAACAAATCACCGGACGAAAATTTTACCTGGCAACTGGTCGTAGGGATGTCCCTTCCAGGTATAAATTTGTTTTTGCTGATAAGTTTGCTCGGAAACTAATGATTTGGCAAGTAATCTGCAGCTGTGGCCTTAAAACCAAGGTTTTCCTCACATCTCACACAATGACGTCGAAGGTTTACATTAAAGAGTGTCTGAAAAAGCGGATTTTACCCTTCATTCGGCAACACAAGACTAACGTTATTTTTTGGCCGGATCTAGCCAGCTACCACTACTCTAAGGAGGTACTGGAATGGTATGCTGTAAACAATGTTAATTTCGTCGCCAAAGAGATTAATCCTCCGAATTGCCCTGAGTTCAGACCGATCGAAAAATATTGGGCAATTGTCAAGCGAAAACTTCGAGGATGCGGTAAAAAAGTGAAAAATGCACAACAAATGCGTGTAAAGTGGAATAAGCTCGCCGGTACAGTGTCACCAGTGACTGTGCAGATCATAATGGCATCGATCACGAGTATAGTACTGCGTTCGAAACGGTGAAATGTAATAACTTGTTTGAAAGCTGAATAAAAACCTTTTTGTTTGACGTTTTGATCAACCGTGTATGTTGTTTAATTCTTGAGTTATGATCATTTGAATGTGTCCAAATTTACTTTGAATCGGGCTTCAACAAGATTTTTTGAGGAGCGCGATAAGTTCATCTTTATTTGTTTTATTCTTGAAATAGATGAGCTACGCTTGAATGAAACTTGTTTGAATTGCTCAAATCTTTCGTAATTTTTACTTGCAACGAGTATAAATATTGTGTAGCCTGTTGGGAACTGAAATGCACGACTCTAACATTAGCATAACATTTTACTATCGTAGTGCACTATCGTAGATTTTTATTGAATTTCCGCTTGAATGAGCCACTAGTTTTTATTTTCTTCCACCTATGGGCGTCCATTGTGACAGTTTGTTTATTTTTCACATAATGTTCTTTCTTAAGAGTATGTGCTCTTATTTAAAAATAAATGGTTATAAGAGCGTTTTATGGCCGCATTTCCAAGATACATTCATCTTAAAGAAGAATGTCATAAAACTTTTTCAAAGCTTTTATCAGGTTTTATGAAAGTTGCGAAACGGTGTCTTGGGAGACATTTCAAGTATCTTTTAAAATTACTTATAATGTGAATTACACTTTTAAATGATGTAGTTTTATGAAGATTTCTTCAATTGTTCTGTAATCACTCTTAAGGACTGTTAATACACTCAGTAGCAAAAAAAAGCCGAGAAAAATTTTGGTTCTAAAAAATGCCGTGTTCAACCTTTTGTAACTTTGTCAATTATCAATATTTTTGGCTGAAAACTTGACAACACTATAACCAATGTATAGACCTTGTGTGACTAAAATTTAATGTTGGTAACCTTATAAACCATAAATTTGAAGTTTTCATAACATATGTGAAAAAAGTCGTTTTTGGACATACCAATTTCACAAATCTATATCTATGTGAAAAATTTAGGTATCATATTAAAAATATCAGCATAGCTTAACTATAGGAAATGATGTGGACAAAATTTCAACTGTTTCCATCAAGTAGTTTGGACCACAGCTGTCTTCAAAGTTGACGCACCAACATGAGTATTTCCCTTTTTCATCCGATATCGACCATGCTGAAATATCGGTGCAAAAAAGTAAGCCGAGGCGGTTATAGAGCTGTCAAATTTTCAGCCAAAAATATTGATAATTGACAAAGTTACAGAAGGTTGAACATGGCGCTTTTTTAAGCAAAATTTGTCTCGGCTTTTTTTTGCTACTGAGTGTAAATTAAAACCACCTCAACTTGGAAAATGCCCTGATAAAACCAAATGAACTCCATAATGCTTTGATAAAACTACCATAAAACATGAATAAAACCAATTTGCATTTGAATTGGCACTTGGGAAGTACTTTTGGTAAACATGTTCACATGTGTACGCTGACGGAACTATCAACACTTTCTCTTCATATATTTCAGTTCTAGCAAACATTACTGTCCACTCTTGGGGCCTCATGGTGATGAGCGAACATCTCCTTCTACATCATGTTTGAGTATTTTTAAATGAAAATTTTAATAAACTTCTTAAAGTCAGTTTAAAGAACATCTTTGAAGGTCTTGCCATTTCTGCGTTGTATCGCTTTAAAAAAAACTCTGAAAACTTCAGCCCTTCTTAAATGTTAATCTACATAAATTTTCTAAAAATTAAGTAGGCAAAGTTGTTTGAGATTTTGAAATTGTGTTGCCAGGCCCGTAGACGAGCTGGCACGACATTCGTTCATACTCACCCGCCGAGCATAACGTTGACATTCCCGTGCAGATTTGCACCCGATCGGCTGTGCTGCAGTCCCTGGTGGTGATGGCCGGAGCCACGCAGGCTGCTCGTCGTCTGGTTGGTGTTGGCATTGTAGTAGGACACCGTCTGGTTGCTAAGGCTATTGTGCGTGCTGACGGCCGCGATCACCGCCAGCCGTTTCATCGACATGGTGGATTCCGGCTGAGATGCTGAGAACAACAAACACCGAACACTTCACTGCACCAAAAGTGTCCTTTCTTCCGATTCCGATTCAAATCGCTTGCATCACCATGTGCGGTGCACTCACGTTGATCACTGAAAGTGAAAAGAATCAAGCACTTACTGTTCGTCGCTGTATTCGCGTGGGTTTACTCGCGGTACCGATAGTGCCGCATGTGATACGCCTATCCTTTGTAGGATGTTGGTAGTTCAATTTCTCCACCAGTGTGATTCGATTGCGGAGCTCAATCTGTATGTGGCACGTTTCCCTCGTGAAAAAAAGGAAAATCCCTTCCCGCTTGAATGCAATTTTACCCGAAGTAAAGTGACAAGTCGATAGTCAGTCAGTTGATTGTTTTTTTTTATCTGGAATGCATATTTCGATTACTGGCGGCGGCTTCGACGGTTAACGACAAAAGTAATCCTATCTTGGAAATGTTAATGTACTTGCCATGTCACAAGAAGAGCAGTTTCGTTGCTAGTACTGAAATGCGCTGGGTCGATTATAATGATGTTTAATAATGCTGGGCGATGAAATAATTTAGTTATGACTGGTCAATAATAAGTTTACTGGTGGTCGTAAAAACTTAGCTACAATTATTTGCAGTAACTAAAACAGCTCAACGAATCGAACAGAGCTAAATATTCAATATCGGCCAGTTGTTCGCGATAACCTTCTAAGTAGCTTTCTCGCACAAACGGAAACTCCGAGAAAGGATTCCGGTGGATGGATTGGCTCGTTAATTTGGAACTGATGTTTTCCCCACACTCTCTTTCTTTTATTGCGAGGAAAGTGGACCGGGAGAATGACGATTTTCAATACCACCCTTGATGTTGCATGTGTTCGTGCGTGTTGACCTTTAGTCCTAATCTACGACGCTGGTGGAGTTAGTGGGGTTTCTATAGACTTCAAGCGCTACCGTTCTGATTTATATTGATCACACCCATTGCAATCAAACGGTGAATTACTCGGCAGTCAAGCGGTCGGTGCCGGTTGATGGATGGCGGATAGAATGAGAACCAGTTTTTGATTTCGCTGCTCCCTTATGATTGGAGGTGCCATTTTTATTCGACTTCAACAATAGGCTCTTCACTCTGGTAATAAATAGGCCCAGCCCTCCTATTGAGGGGCTCATTGAAGCTTGAGCACTGTTGAATCTTAATATGAAAGTTTTCGTTGAGCTGTTGTGCCGTTTAACAACGTGTTACTCAAGAGCATTCTGAAGCTGAATTTGAATTTAAATTCAAGGTTCAGATTTTGTATTATAAAAATGACAAAATTAGATGTTTGAAAAACTACATAAAATGAACATCACAATTTTATAGCTTTGCAATTCTTTAGTAGTAATGAAACAAAAAACTTGAATGAAATCACCCAATAAGAACAAAATAATAAAAACAAACAATTACTTTTAACGTATTACGGTTCCGACTCCAAACTACGCTATCAGAAAGAAAAGTTAGCTGCACTACGAAGTTCACCATCTACAAAACATTGATTAGTAGCCCTAGGAGTGAATTCGATGAAATGCTATTTAAGTCCCTGTTTGTAGCTGACACTCTATAGGGAATAATCGAATGTCTATCTCTTATACAACAAATCGACATTATCGTTCGACCTTCCGTAACTATGTGATGCTGAAGCCGCCACGTCACCGTACAAATCACAATTTGTTTGGGAATATGAGTGGATTATATGGAGTCTTCAATCGTGTTGCGTCTTCATTTGATTTCCACTTGACTCGCAACGCCTCATTTTTTAGAATCAATCATTTTGGTTGACCTTTCGTTTACTGTAGGCACCTTCTGTGTGCATGTGACATTTGCTATTTTTACAGTTTTAACTACCCAGCCTCAGGGCCTAATCCAGTTTGTTGATGGAGAACCAAAGGAACAAACCAGACAAATACCCAGATTTGAACCACAATGTAGTCGACATTAGGTTAACATCGTTATATACCAGCCTGATATTGATCCGGCACATGGCCGTTATGTGGATTTGATTATGTTTTAAATAGTCACGAGGTGTTTTCATTTTGGGAATTTTGTTGGTTTTTAAGTTTCTTAGATTAAAATTGTTTTAGAAAAACGATATTATTATTTATTCTCAAAGACTTTCTTTCCTGTTTTCCAACCAACTTTTTAAGCAAAATATTTTGTTTTTAGTGGCACTTCGCTTACTAACGCATGCGTAGGGAAAAATGTACTGATTTTAGCGACTTTTCTTGTGATTACCCTGCCATCTGGTGGTGAATCCCCCGCGAACGGATGCCTGATTCTGGCTGCCCGACAGTGCTGCGGCACCGTTAATTGCAGCAGAAGCTGAAGAGGAAGACCGAGGACAAGGTGGCCTCATTGTTCCGCTCCTTGGACCGAAAGGTCGGTGGAACATGTTAGTATCTGGGAAAGTTCGACATTGTTATGCGGAATCGTCTATCGAGGCCTGAGTAGCAGCTTTCACCCAGAAGGACCGGTCCATTTTTTAATGCTTACATTAGTTGGCAGTTCGCTTTTGTATAAAGTCTTTCCAACGGATAGTAAGCTGTTCTTTTAGTTTAGTTTTATTTATGAATTTTGATTTAATTTTTGACGCACATTACAAAAAAAAAATCATTTATTTGAATATTGCTAAAATATAACCGTCCCAGAAAGAAAGGGCACACTTTCAGTTCGTTAAAAAACATGTGTATTTTTTTTGTTAACTTTAATTCTTACAAACCATATGTTTATCGACAATTCTGCACTCTGCAAAGATTGATTAGCAATCATTTTAGACCCTCTTGTCCAATGTCTTTTCACTGTATCAGCTGGCTGAAATAGTGCCCAAAATCGTTTGATGGGACGAATTTCAGGGCAATTTGGGGGATCCATGTGCTTAGGTACAATTTTCACGTATTCTTTTTGTCCCAGTCCATGTTCAACTTAGCGTATTGACAAGAAGCAAGGTTCGGTCAGAATATTACAGGATTATTATGTTGACGAATCAGTGACAAAAGGTATTTTTTCAAGCATTGATTGACGTAAATATCTGCATTCATGGCTCCATTTACGATGTACGGCTTCGTAAATTTACCACAAGAGCAAATTGCCTTCAGACCATCGCCTTTTGCCAAATTTTTCAGTGAAAACTGAGGTGTCCGCCGTGTCAACATCATCATCTTCACTAATCGGCTAATATTGCGATCCCGGCAATGTTGTCCAACCTCGAATACAGTTTCGGCGTCCATCATGATGCAGTACTTCTTGGCACGCTGTGTCATACACTCCCGTTCACGCAGCTGCTTCTTGTACGTCTTCAGCTTCAATCTCTCTTTGGCTCGTTGAAAGTTGGACTTCGAGGTGTTCAGCTTTTTGGCCAAATCGCGAACTGAAGCCCCTTTTGACATAGAAAATGCTCGGAGCATGAGCATGAGCATGATTGACCGCCCGAGGTTGCTACTCCGTTATTGCCAGATCAGCTGTTATTACACAGAGAACCAAAAGATGATGCTTGGGACCAGCATACATCCTCAATGTGTAAAAACTGGTGATCCCAAACCAAGGCAATACCGGCGCCGGCCTCGCCCGAATGCAGGTCAAGTAGGGAATGGGTAGGAATATGTTGACGTGATACTCGCTTTATTGGAAGCCGAGAACACCTCTGCACTCGAATGGGTAGGAATATGTTGACGTGATACTCGCTTTATTGGAAGCCGAGAACACCTCTGCACTCCCACGAGAAATCACTGGGATGTTGGATAAAATGGTTGGGTTTGCAGCGGGATCCGTTTTGGTAAACGGTGTGCTGAATTCAACTGACGTCAGCAGTGAATAAGATATTTAACTATGTTCCCGATTTATTCTTTGTAAAAAGATGCACATTAAAGTTATTCAAATTTTGACACCGATTTAAACCAACAGTAAGGATGCTGTTGGGGCCACTCACAAGTGTGGGTGGTTTATTTCTATGGAATACAAGAATACGTTAAAAACATCGAGTTTGAGTACCGATTTAAACTGTTGGGACCAACAGTAGGAATGTTGAATATCTGTTGACCGGAAACCACAGTCTGTTGGGACCACAAAGTGTGGATTGTTTATTTCACCAGGGTTTATTTCAATGGAATACAAGAATACGTTAAAAATCTAGTTTGAGGACGATTTAAACCAACAGTAAGGATGCTGTCACAAGTGTGGATTATTTATTTCACCAGAATACAAATGGTTTATTTCAATGGAATACAAGAATACGTTAAAAAATCCACACGATTTAAACCAACAGTGTGGTTGGGGCCACTCACAAGTGTTTTTATTTCAATGGAATACAAGAAAATGTTGAATATCCAATTTGACGACCGATTTAAACCAACAACAAGGATGCTGTTGGGACGACTCACGAGTGTGGGTGGTTAATAGAAAAAGATCTTATGTTACACAGCAATAACACATCTACACTACCTAGAATCACCCTCCCTAAAACCCTGAAGCAGATAAAAATAAAAAATTAAAATATCATAGAAGACAAAAATGCTATTAGTACAAATTTCCAACTTTTGAATTATGAACATGGCATTTTAAGACAAAATTAAATTAGTTGACCATGTAAAAAGCGGCTACAGTAAGTCAATACGAGAACATAATATGCGTATGTACAAAATATATCTTACATCCACTGGTTTGTTTCTGAAAAAATATAATTAGATATGTACTAATATCCTAATAGTCCTTGAAAAGTTTTCGAAAACAGAAAATATCATTCCGAATATCAAAAATATAATTTCAATGAAAGATATTTTTTATAAGACGTGTTGTTCAAACATGTCTTTATACTGTTATAGTTACATTTCTATGATAGCAATTGGAGCGATCGAAGAGCCCAGTGTGATGGTTTCTGAAAAAATGGCTTATTTAATTATTATACCACTAAACACAATATTAAAATATAATCCTATACTGCCTACTAGCCATTCTTTTAAGAATATAGTAGTTAATGTTCAGAAATGCAAATTCAAAGTAAATGTTATGCTGAAATGCTGAAAAACAAATTCAGCCTTTTATCCATGTCATGTTGTTCCAGGCTCCTGAGATAAATGGTTTTGGAATGCAAAGATGATTCCAAAGCCTGCTGAAATCATTAATTGATATGAGAATGGAAAATTATATGATATGATTTACAGGTCGCACCCCCTCACTTCGCTATTGTCAAAATGACAACATTGCTCAGGCTACGCCAACCAGCGTCTCCATGTTTACGCTGGCAGTCTTTTGTGATCATATGACTCGTGGAGGCGTGAGGTAGGAACTTGTGAGGACCAGAGGTCAGTTGCACCCTCCTTCAAAGTTGTGAACTCACCATTTGAAGCCAGCCAAATAAATCGACATGAATATTCCCATAAATTTGTCAAATAGTAATGTTGTTGTTCGTTATTAAAGGCTCCCAGAATCGTATAACTTTGTTTGTCCAAATACTTTTGTGACTCATCTAACTAGTAAATACATACTATAATTGCGATATCTGTATTCTCCGTACGTGGAGTAACGATTATGATGTAGAAGGAGATGTCCGCTGATCACCATAAGGTACCAAGGGTGGACAGTAATGTTTGTTAGAATGAAAGATATTAAGAGAAAGTGTTGAAAGTTCCGTCAGTGTACGGTAGGTTGAAAATTGAATAGAAGTATTGAAAATTGAGCAAAAGGGCATGGGTAAAGTAGTACTCGAACCAAGGACGTTACCATTGCCTAACATCCCACTGCGGGGTAGTAAATACATCCTAGATCACTTAGAGCACATATGAAATGATACTACATAAATATCGATGTCAGTGATAACTTGATAGGGGTTGCTTAACTAAAACTAAATGGGCCCAAAGAATGCGTTGAACTTTTGAACTCTGAACTCTGTTTTTTTTTTTTTAATAATTATGATTGTAGTGATGTTGTAAATAATTCAATCACTACTATACCAAATATATACAATAGTTTACGAGGAAAATATATGAAAACTAAGAGTGAACAACTAAGGTATTATATCCAAATATTGTTCTTGATTGTCTTAAGAAAGCAAACAATTGAAATTTTGTAAAAAATGTTAAAAAGAAGCAACGTTGCCAAGAAAAGATTTGACAGTGATTATTATAAAAATCTTCTAAAAGGCACTTGTCATGCCAAATTATGGAAAAATTCAAATGATCTCATGGGACAACAAAACAAGTGTCATGGTTTGAGCTGAAGCAAAATGATTTGAAACTGATTTGAACAGCTCTGAAGTCTGTGAAATTTTCAATAATTTCTTTTCACAAATTGGAATCAATCTTGCTGATAAAAAATCAGTGAGGTTGTGTGTAACACAAGACCGGTTGACGTAGACTACGTCAAACCGTTTGATTAGTATCGTTAGTTTCGTAGCGGAACATTGCAACGCAGGTACTCTCCTAATGTTTGAACATCCTATGATTCCCTGCTTAGAAATTAATTGGCGGCCCTGGAAAGGGACGTTTGGTTTGAATGTTGGTATGCTGAAAGGGTTACGATTGTGCAGGCTGTAGTGATTGTGTTGATATGATCGACCAGCTGGATACCATTATCCTTATCGCGTTATAGATTGTTCAGGGTCTGTTTGGGAATTCAAAGTCAAAAATTAATGATATTTTTGATAGTTGACAGTCCCGAAATACTTCAACTGATTGAAGCAAAAATCTCGAAAAATCTATCGATAAATGATAAAGCTATTAGCGTTCAAACTGTTTCAGTTATTTTCATATTTTCATTTGACGCCTACACTCGCCGTAAGGCATAGTCTTATCAAAATAGCGTGGGTGTGGTCCTAATAGATCGTTAGACCAGCATTAGATAGTGATTATGTTAGAAAATTCTATTGTCCACACTTTATAAAGCATTTGGTGGCCCTGAAGACGGCCGTTTGGTTTAAGTGATATAAGGCCTCGAGTTAAAGGTCCACCTCCAGCGTCCCGACCAGTGCTTAGCAACGCATTACCTCTGGCTGCTTTCAGTGTTGCTCGATAACCACGAGCTCACTTGGTATCGGTACATGCTCGCTTCGGAGGATTTTCCGTATGTTCGATCTTATCGCGTTTCCGGTTGGCAGCAAAACGGTTAGGCATCGTACTTATTCTCACTTTCACAGTTTCTCAAAATTTATTTCTTCCTAGAAGTAAAACTCTATCTAACGCGAACCGTTAATACAACAGAATAACTATTCATAACAGGTCTAATTGTAGTGTGCAGAGAATGTTACTTCGGAGTATCATTTTCGAGAATAAAAACCTTTTCCGTGATTGCGAATTTTTTGATACTTTCCGGAACGCAACATTCCTTAAAATTTTCCAACACCGGTTGATGAATATAAAGCACAAAATATATTCATCTTTTAATTGTAACATTTTAAATACTTGAGTAAATATAACGACGATCGAGTTAGTAGCGTACAGTGTTTCAAATTTTCGTGACGGTAGCCATTTGTAATACGTACAAAAAAGTTAAAGGTATGCAGCGAAGATTAAACTCAAATTGGTTTTAGCCACCGCTGGCTGCCAATCAGCAAGAACTTGGTAAGTAATCTTAGATAATTTCATATCAAGGATTTGAAAAAGTTAGCATTTGAATTAAAACCTTCTCGGTCTTTTAAAGAAGCAGGTTATTTCAGGCGTTGCACGTTGCGCCTTACAAAAAGATGGCTACCAACAGGATCACACAAGCACCTCGCTTCTCGCGTTTGCGCCCAATGGCTGGCAACAAATACATCACTGGCTTGAGCCAGCAACTGCCTAGCAAAGGATACCTAGCCATCGGCTTGCTAGCAACAGCCTGCAGAGCCATCAGCTACCTGAACAATGGTTGGTCGCTAGTGCACCATCCAGGGTACTTGCCACCGCCAGCTGCCAAATTCAAAATTGGCGCCTTGCCGCTCCGCACAGCCGAATATACCTAGTGCACCCTCCAGGGTACCAATCCATACTGGCACGTTGCTCCGAACAGCTGCCAGTACTGCCAAACGAATGAAACATTTTCGAAGCTGTACCCCTATTATATCCTTTATTACTGCATATGAGACCTAAAGAGTTGCTCTTCAAGCCACAGGTACAGATGGCCTGCCACACCAGATATTTCTTTGCGAACTTTGACAGTTTAATGTGCTTGAAAATATCTGCCATCTCTCGCCGTCCGGTTGCCGTATAATATTCCTGTCCAGGAAGCTGTTTAAAGTCTGCCTTGACGTAAGTTTCATCGTCCTGTACCACGCAATCAAACTTCGTCAGCATCGTCGTATACAACTTTCGCGATCGTGCTTTGGCCGACGTGTTTTGTTTATCGTCACGATTTGGAGTCACCACTTTCTTGTAAGTTCGTTTTTTAGCTCTATCCACGGTTGAAGGCGCCACTCCTAGCTTCTTTGCGACATCTCGGACGGAGAGGTTGGGGTTCCGCTCGAAACAGCGTGCAACAGCAATTTTTGTCGTCGCTGTGGCCTCCGGCTTTCGTTTTCCCCCGGATCCAGCTTTCCTGGCTGTCGACAAACGTTCACCGAACACTTTTAATACGTTGGTAACAGTTGATTTAGCCACATTCAACAATTTGGCGTGAGAGTTGTTTGGATTTTCGCCATGCACGGGCAAAATTTTGATGCGTTGCGTCTCGTCCTTCGACGACATTTTGATAACTGGAGTGCTAATCTCAAAATCAAAATAGAGGCATGATGCTACACGCACACATCTTCAAAATGAGGGGTGTGCAAATCTTTTTAATGCACGATGAAAGGAAATGCGCCAAGTTTAAGCCGACCGAATTTTGATCGAAAAACCTTTTATTTATGGAATATTTTCAATAATTTATTGATCATGTGGGTATATTTTAGTTCACAAACGTTACATTCTAAGGATCAGTTTTACAAGTTTAAGGAATGATATTGAACCTTTTATGGAACATTTGCAATATGAATATGGGTAATCCGTTCAATTTTATCGATCATACCCTAGATATATAACGGTACATTTTTAACATTTCGTGGCGAACCAGCCCAGGAGGCTGAAAGCCACTATAATAATGATATTAAAAAAAAATTTAACATTTTATTTCTAAAATTTATAAAAAAGTATGGATCACATTGCTGTATTTTATGGATCATTTTCATTTTTCTTATAGATTTTCATCAGAACCTTATGGGTCATAAATACGTTGATGTACCAGAACCTTATGGGTCATAAAACTTAGGGCTGCCATTAATTAATCAATAACTTGTTTCAGAAGCCGAATTTCTGAATAAGGTGTATATCATCCTTATCTTATTCGGCTTTTGAAACAAGTTATTGTTGTTGTTGTTTTTGTTGTTGTTACGTATTTACTTGACATTCAGGCTAGCTCGTCGTGCTGTAGGATGAAATTATAGCTCAAGGCGCTTTCAACAAATTTGCTCCCGGAGATGGCTCTAACTGTAATCTCGAATGCGTTATATTCACTGTATGTTATACTGTGTGTTATATTTAACAGTGAATATCATTTGAATATTGAAATATACCGCTCGCACCCTTTAGATGTGCGAGTTAGATCAATATATTGTGAGACAAATTTATGAAAATAATAAAACACAACAATTTCATCATACACGATATTTTGAAAGCCTGCTTATGGAATGAGTTATCGGCAAATGAATCGCATGAGTTGAAATGAGTATTTACAGCACTGATCTCAATACTATCACATGTTATTATCCAGTTTGAATTCTTCATAATTACTGGATTGACTAGGAGAAGTTGTTCCAACACTTTCCTTCTAATTGAACTCACAAACATTGTAATAAGGGTTAAGTGTCTGTCTTGCCCTACTCTCCCTTCTTGAATCATTTGGACTAAGTATAAATTTACGTAATTTTTTCTATGTTCACTGATAGATTGGATTGCAATTATTTACCGTCAAAATTAACGCTCAAAAGTTTCGATCAGTTTATTGACTTCAGCCGACTGCAAACGGAAGGCTTTAGTCAAGGTGATAATCCTAAACGTTGACACCTTCATCTTTTTATGTCACCGATTAAACCATTCGAGTCATAAAACAAAGATCGATAAACTTAATGCATTTTCGTCATCGCAAATACAAACTTTCTATCAGCACCCCACTACGTTTCAACGGCTAAATGAATGTAAATTTTTCATCGCTAAATTTTCGACCCGTTTCACAATTCAGTACTAGCAGAACTATAGAACTACCACTACTTCCACGCTAACATCGCCTGTACCCACTTCGTCAGACTGACAATCCTGTTTTGGTCCTGAAATAAGCATCCGAATCTAACTAAACTTACATCCGTTCAAATCAAGTTCACATCACTCAATCGCCTTGGATAAAAATTATTCAAAAATTCCGTCTATCACTATTTTCGCACAATCATAAATAATTCAGCGTGTTGTTTTCATCACGGTTCAACTGTTTTTTTTTGTGTTGTTTTCTTTTTCTGCGCCCCAACACTTATTATTCCTCGTCGAAAAAGCCGACAACATTAATCAAACTTCGACCATTTCAGAAAGGCCGCCTCTCAGGACTCAGGTTTCAGAAGTTGCTTCTACTATCGTTGGGGCAACGTTTTCTTTTTTGCCGAGATATTTCCTTCCGGATCAACGGTGTAGCGCGAACTGAGCCAGGACTTGGAGGTCACGCGGCTTTTTTGTGCTTTCCATTGCTTTCTCGCTCGGCTCTTTCCTATCGCAGCCAGAGTCTTACCACCATCGAGTCGTGCACTTGGGAACTACTAATTTGCCTATTCAAAAAATCGGTGGATCCTTCTCTGCCCAGCACCTACGACGGCAGGCAGCCACGGTGACGGTGCTGGCGATGACGATGTATGTTAATAATACGACCCGTAACCTCAACCCGCATCCCACGTCGACCGAATGGAATGCGTGTGTATGGGTGGGAAGAGGATACGGGTTGGTTAGTTGATGGGAATGGATGGGTAGGTTGTTGCGCTTCCAAGGAAATGGACTAGAAAAAAACGCCGAGGTACCCAACTATCGCTTGATGCCTTGACTAATAGCCGTCGCCGTTGTTGCCGTCAGTCGTGGGGGCGATGATGATGATGATGATCGTTTTCATCGGCGTCATCATCATTAAAGTTCGGTTGTGATGGCAATGGAGCGGACCAAACAAAACAACTTTCCTCACCAATATCACAAAACCATGTAAAACGAACGCAGCGGGAAAGTTCAAAAGCTTCCCGAAAAGTTAACTACCTCTTAATGACTGTGAGCGAATTCCATTCCACATAGAGCAACTGAGTTCGGTTGACCTTAAGGAATTGTTTTTCGCTTCTTTGTTGATGAGGGAAAAACTGGCTTATCATGAGGAGAGCTCTTTTTAAATTCTAGTTGATGGCGAATAATTGTCGTTGTTGTCGTCAAACCCGTTGAAAACGAAACAATGCACATTTTTCATGACTGAACTAGGTCTGAATATGGCTCAAAACTCATGATAACCTGAAATTAAAAAAACACATGGAATCGATATGGAATACACGTTTCATATTGAATACGGTGCTAAGGAACCAACCTAGTTGTTAAAGGCACGGAACTATCGATTCGGAGACGATAGGTTTGATTCCCGGTCCGGACTGGTTGACATGTTTTCTCGGCTTCCTTGAGCAATGAGTATCATTGCGCTTTTTACACAGTGTACAAATTTGTGCCTTGGCATTGAAAGCTCTCAATCATGGCTGACAAATGTCGTTTTCAGTGAAAAATCTCATACGATGTGCACCGAAATGTACATGGTAATCTCATCGGGCGAGAAAACAATGATTGAGATTTCTTCAATTTTTCAAAATGTAGTCAATTTTTTCGTCATAATAGAAAGCGATTGTGTTTTGGTCATCACAATTAAAGATTGTACGCAAAAAAATGCAATACTTTCTTTTGTGTAAAACTTTTTATTACATGGCTAAAAACTAATGAAATTTTGGGTTGAGAGTGCAATGTCTACATGTCGCAATCTGTAAAGTAGTTATCGAGATGGCTTCCAAGCAAGAAGAGCTTCGACAAAAAAAATATAGGTGCGGTCGTGGAAAATCCAGACCAGTCCCACAGGTGGATGGCAAAACAGTTGGAAATCGACAATTTGACCGCGTGGTAAAATCGTTCAAGTAGACCCAGACGACCCAGCGGCGAGCTGGCAGCGGAAGAAAATCGAAGACGACCGACCTCGTGAGCGCAAGGAAGGTGAGGGATTACTTCAAGCGCAATCTGAACCATTCGATTCGGAACGTGGCCAAGAAGGTCAATTCTTCCGTCTGGTTCGTCCAGCAGACAGTGAAGCGCGCCGGACTTGATGTCTTCAAGGTAAGAAAGGCGCCGAACCGAACCCATAAACAGAATACGGTGGCCAAATCCCGCGCCAGGAAGCTGTACCGCCAGCGGTTGGTGCAGCCGAAATGTATCGTAATGGACGACGAGACGTACATTAAAGCGGACCCCAAGCAGATCCTGGAGATTTTCGTTGGCAAGTCCCGCCTGGATTTTCCGGAAGAAGAAAGTCGACAAATTTGCCAAGAAGTAATTGGTGGGGCAGGCGGCGCCCTACGGCCGCCCCACCCGCCCGCCCACGCACACCCGACATACAAAACGCCACACCAAACCCAAAAGCAACCCCAAACCAGAAAAAAAAGAAAAAAACACAAAAAACAACAAGAAAAAAAAGGTACAAAATGGAGAAAAAGGAAGTATAACACCCAAATAAAGGGATAACAAACAAACAGCACCAGACCACCAAAACTAACTTCACCACACACCATCCAATTCAAAATATCACCATCAAAAAACCTATACCTATAATAGACGCCGTTTGGTTACTACTTTATTTTTGTCTTGTTATGGTTGTTTTTGTTAATTTTTTTAATCTTTTTCATCCTCTCCCCCATTCCACCAACCCTTCTCTCTTTTTTTCTTCTTTTTTTTCTACTCCTTCTTAATATAAAAAACTTAAAAATTAAAACTTTTTTAAAAAAAAAAAAATTAAAAAAACACTTTTTTAAAAAACACTTTTGCGAGGGGTTAGTAGAACGATTTTAGTTGAAAGACTAGGAAAATTTAAATTAACACTTCACTTGATCACTTTTTCAAAAAAATAAAAAACTGAAACACTTTTTTAAACTATCACTAGTCGAGCACTCGACACTGAAGAAGTCTGTAAGTCGCAGACGAAATAGGCCTATCTGTCAAAAGATAAGCTATCTGTAGTGGAATTTAACGGAATTTGCTCGCGTTTACTAGTGATAGTTTAAAAGAGTGTTTCAGTTTTTTTTTTTTTTTTTAAAGTGACCAAGTGAAGTGTTAATTTAAATTTTCCTAGTCTTTCAACCCACATTTTTATTTTGTAGTTTTTGTTATAGAAATTCTGGTACCAACCGTGAGATCTCTTAAAACCCCTTTTTGATAGTTTTCTCTAAATCTACCTCAAATTGACTCTAGACGTACCTGTGGATTTTCTTCCATATTCTTAATTTTAGATCTTGCAGTATGCATTTTTTATTGTAATCTTTAAAAAGGTTTCAGATCAACCATCCGATATTTCATTTATATTTACTCAGGCATTCTTCAGGAGATCTTTCCAAAAAATCGCTCTTGTTCAATGTTGCACCTCTCTCGAAAAAAAACCTATAAACCGACTAGAACTTAATTTATAATGTTCCACTTCATGATCAATTTAGATTACGGTGGCATTCCTTCAACCCTGGGAGCAAATAAAAAAAGTTACTCAAAACAATATTTATGCCCAGTAACTTTTGTATTTTTTATAGTCGTCACCAGGAGCGATATGTACGGGGGTGGGACTTTTGACATATGGATCTTTGGCATATGGATGTTTGGCAGAATGGATGTTTGGACGAATGGAAGTTTGGCCGAAAATTGTCTATTAGCATAAATGTATTGTTGTTTACAGAGCAGTTCAAGAGAAATGGACGAGGGTCTTGGCGCGTGCGATTCTTTTGAGAAACGTCTCAAGCTCGTCATACAGCACAAAGGGGGGGAGTTTCTCCTAGCTAATATGTCATAAGGTTCTTAATAAACATTTCTTCAATAAAAATTGACTCAGAAAAATAATCAAGAAGCGCAACAACCTGAAGACTAATAGCAGAAAATAGCAAAACAAAGTGCTGGGCAAACACCAGAGCCAGAAAGTTATACAGCCGACTTTTGCAACTTTTTTTGTGTTTGATCGATGAAAGAGGGCTGCAGAACGCTTCCAGGACCGCAATTGCACACCAAGGTCATCGGCGAAGAAGTGAGCATCTCGGAAAAGTCGTTCGAGGCAGAAAAATGTGGCCAGATGGTTCTCGTGTGGCAGACAATTTGTTCCTGCGGCTCCAAGTAATCGATTTTCTACACTAAAGATACGATCAATGTCGAAGTTTACCGTATTGAGTGTTTGCAGAAAAGAATGCTTCCGTTATATAAGCAGCACAAGGTCTCTCAGCCTATTACGCCAAAACCACAGTACAATGAATGCAAGAAAATGGAGTGGATTTGGCTGAGAAAGACATCAATTCTCCCAATTGTCCTCAGCTTCGTCCAAATGAACGCTACTGGGCTATCGTCAAGCGCATTTTCAACAAGAGTGGTAAGAACTGCAAGACCATGGAAGAGTTCAAAAGGAATTTGTTTGCGACTTCCAAAAAATGCGACAAAACTACTGTCCAACACCTCATGAGTGGAGTCAAATCCAAAATCAGAAAATTCTGGAAATAAAGATGCTTTCATTCATTTTTCATTTTTTTTTGTTTTACCTAAGAGAGCAAGACCTGAATTATTTGTTTTTATTTATGTTTTGCTTTATGCTATGCTATGCTATGCTATGCTATGAGAAAAAACATGTTGCATAATTTATTTTTATACAGTCCATAGACCGAAGGAGGTCCAACATTTGCATAATTTGTTTTCGATACAGTCCATAGACCGAAGGAGGTCCAAGAGGCACCGTTGATGTTCACAGTTCGGTTTATTTATATTAATTAGTTAGTGCAGCCGAAAATCAAAATGTTATGCTCTTACTATTTGAATCATCCTTTAAACAAGGAGTTAAAAAGTAATAGCTATCACTTTGAAAATCATAGCTTATAGAGGTGACATAATGAACACCTAAAGCCATTTTCTTTGTTAGGCCTATACAATAACAACAACCTTTAGAAATCAACCCTTACCTAATTTGATCAGATTATGAATTGATTATTTTTCCATTCATATTAAAACACATGTGGTCGGTAGTGTGTATTTCATTCAGATATATTTCAATCGTCATCACTGTTGTGGCAATGTGGAATTGAACGTTGCAAGAACGTAACATTATTTATTGACTTTATCAATCTTAAAAAAATGCATTTTGAAAACTTTAAGTATCAAAACGCTTCTCTGGAACAAGAGTGTAATTTATTTGTTATGTTGCACTGGAGGTCAAAATGACTTCATAATAAACATCACATACACTGGAAAATTTTAGGTATGCAATGTCATGATTGAATTTACTTAGCTTCAAGTTTACAAAGTCAGACATGTTTCGAACAACTCCAATTTTCGTTTTGAATGGTCTTAGCAAACCATTTGAGCAACTCCAATGAAATATCTAGTATCTCGTATACGTTAAATACACTCTGATGTAATAAAATATGCTTTGTGTTACTGCAGATTTACTAAAATGAAACTTGAAAACCAAGTGTTAAAGACTAAAGATGTTTTGTGTGTTACTTGAGGTTCAAACAAGAGTTTTTCAAGACAGCTTTGAAGTATTTCAAAGAAAATGAACGATCTTAAGTAAAAAAAAACCAAAGGTGTTGATGAGTGATAACCTGAGCAGC
>JAHHFK020004356.1:0-46080 GCA_024533555.2 Aedes koreicus | reverse complement strand
GATCTCCACGAGTTTTGTGTAATACGTAGTGAATACAATCGATTCCCTCCCGAAATTTGTGATGGTCGGTAGTTTTTACCCGTTTTTTTGTTTTCTTTGCTTTGTCCCCGCACCCGGAGGAAGAGTTAATATCAGCTTAATTGTGTTTGTCAGTGCGGTTAATATTGTGCCACGCGGAGAAAAATGATAAAATTAGAGTATTTTTCCGCTTTGACGCGAGTGAATTGATGATTATAAGCAGTTTAGAAGTCGATATAGAGTCGCCTCATAGCAGCGGATTTTTATTATTGACAGAGTGTGGAGAGAGAAAAAGGAAAGTCAGTGCAAAGTAGCAAACGGCCATTTGCTAGTCAGAAGCAAAGAACGAAGCTAACGCGCATGCGTGCGTGAGTGACTGGCATATAATTTCAGATGTACAGATGGAGAGCTGTGAAGTTTTATTTTCTTTCGTTGCACAATGATTGTGATTTTCAAGTAATTTTTTTTCTCAGAAATGCTGTTTTTACCTGTGATTTTCGTTGTATTGCATTTGTGCGCGAAGTACTAATTTAATTCGGGCTGTTCCATTCGAAAAGGATGATGTGAAAATGTTTGCCGAATAACGGAGTGTAGAGACATAAAAGCCTCCTTTAGCATCACAGGGAAGCCGTCCAAATGAAGACTGTATATCAGCAACAAATTCCGGTGAGGTCTATCTGATTACAACTAAATTTGAACGATACTGCTAAATACGTGCCATCCTCAAAACAGTAAGATTTGATGATGGAAGTGTATGCACAGTACCTATATCCATTTGATGTTTGTACTGTGTCTATGCGGGGCTTGTTGTAAGTGAAAGTGACCTCGGAATGGACGTGAGTAACCAGGCATTCTGAAATGGGTCACTGGAACCCAACAGAGCTATCACCTTCCAACTCCCGGGCTAAAAGTGTTTGTCGATTCGGCAACAGTTCGTTTAACTGCAAACATTTTTCTTCCATAAAAACACTGCCGGACAGTGAGCGTTGGATTGTATATATACACACACACACACATACACACCAATATTGCCCATTTCCCTTCCCTTTTCCCCCCCCCCCCCCCAAACCACACCGCTACAACTCAACAAACCCACAACATCACCCAAACAAAACCAAAAACAAATTTTCTTTTTTCCGCGCTCTACAATAGAGAGACTCTCTCCGCGCTCGCTCTCTTTCATTCATAAACCAATCACCTTTACGTTTTTCATTCTACTATTTAACCACTTCTACAAACTACACAACAAAAAAACTTAACAACCCCCCTCTTGTATAGTATGCTAGCCAGCACTGTTGTGTTTCGATCTGTACTAAAGAATCCCTCGAAAGTTTTATAATGGCGCTGTAATGAATGAAAGAGAGCGAGCCCGGAGAGAATCTCTCAATTGTAGATTCGCCCTAATGAAAAAAAACCCTAGAACTGAGAGTACTGAGCCTTGTGGGACGCCGTTTTCGAGTCGTGCTGATTTCGATAAAGCTCCGGCAAAGCTTCTCCTCGCTGATCGATTTTGCAAAAAGTTGTGTATAAAATTATTCATCTTCGTTCCGAGGTCGCTACTAATGACTGATTCCATGATGTGTCGGTGCCATACACGATCGTAAGCCTTTTGGATGTCACGAGTAACTATTTCACAGTGTTCTCCGTTATTGGCTGCTTCGGTTATAGTTTCGTCTAGATGCGCTAGGTAGTTGGTTGTGCCTTTCCCTCTACGAAAAGCGAATTGTAGTGGGTGGAGTGTTCCGTTGAGTTCTAAATGGTTCATTAAGCGGCGGTTTACCATCCTCTCCAACGAAAGCTATTGGGTTCGAGTGTGTTCTCTTGAGGTTTAGGAATAGGTATAATGATACTTTCTTTCCATGTGGATGGTATATCGCTGGTTTCCCATATATGGTTGAAAGCATCCAACAGTGTTACCTTACAGTGAAAAGGAAGATGTTGTATCATGGGGTACCCAACATTGCCGGGCCCGGCTGAAGTACCATTTGCGCTTACAAGGGCATGGAATAGCTCCTGAATGGTGAACTTTTTGTCGATCGCTGAGACAGTGTCCGATTCGAGTGTGAGGTGTGATCGCTCTCGCTCCTCTTTGTTTCTAAGGAATTCTCCGGAGTAACCTGACGTAGAGCAAGTGCTCGCAAAAAAGTCGGCGAAGCTGTCCGCAATTTTTGATGGGTCGTTGCAATATTCGCCGTCGATGCTAAGTCCTGGCATTTTCCCTTTTCTCGTTCCCGTCAATTTATTAAAGCTTTGCCAAAGTTGGGAGGTGCTTGATTTATCTGTAAAGATTTCTTGAAAACTGATCCAAGAGCTTCTTTGCGCTTCCTCGATCATCTTTCCATCATCTTTCTCAGTTTCCACAGGGCCCTTCTTCGTGCTTTAACTGTCTCGCCAATTTGTTGGTTCCACCATATTTGCCTCTTTTTTGTTGGGAGACCCTTTGTTCGCGGTATGCTTTCCAATGCTGCCTCGTAAATGGCTTGAGTTATTTCTTCAACGGTACCCATGCTTTCGGGTCGGCTACGAATCATCCACTCGTAGCTGTTATTGATGAGGCCGAAGAATACGAACGGAACACATCATCTCCTGCAGACAAATTGCTATAGGATTGTTATCATCCACTATTTTGCGAAATTCTGCGTAGTTCCGCCAAATGCTTCGAACGTTCCATTGTAGAGCGAAGGTTTGATTGTTGGAAGAAATGGAAGATGTAGAGTCGACTGGTGGCGGTTGAATGTTATTAGCTGTGGACGGTATTTGGGTATCATTTGCACTTTGGGGGAGGAGGTTACGGGTACTTGCCTGTAGAGCAGGTAAGCGCCCCGTACCGGCTGCCGCCACAGGCTCAATCCAGAAACTGGGAGCATCTGAGGTCGGGGCCGGTGCAAGGCTCTGCCTGGGGTTTATGGACCCCATTCCGTGTGAATAATCTGTACAGCAGTTACTATCATAACTGCTACACGATGTTGTAGGTATCTGGTTTCCTTGATAGCGATGTAGATACAGTTTCGGTAACGTTGGATTGTCAAGATAGCTGACGTGACCTGAGTCAGAATTCCGGATCGGTGTTCGTTGGACGTGTGAATTGAATTGATTTGGATTATGGTTAACTGTTGTTCGATTTTCATTGACGGTTGCATTTCTGTTTGTAGATGAGGTGCTAAAACCAGCCGTGCAGTAGAGTTCTTCGTCCACGGGTTGGGGTTGGACATCCCGGACAATTTCCTCTCCCTGCGACGCTTCCGTGGGAAGTGAGTGTGGTACTGCACATTCCCACTCCTCAAACCGGTTTCTCTCAACGTTTTGTGTATAATTTGGATTCGTGTTTTGTTTGATGCGTACGGTGCACTCGAAATGGGCTAGGTTATTGGTGATTGTTTGTTGGTCCATAATCGGTTGAGCCGAAAAGGTCGGATTCCATAGGAGGATCTACGTCAATGGCAGCATCTTTTTCCACTCTGTTTTGGCTTGATACAAGTCTTGTCATGATAGGGCTTCGGTTAGTGTTCGGTTGTTTCTTTGGCGGTGGTGACATATTGGAGCGATGTGGTCGTTCATGCATGTGTTGCGTTGTTGATCGTTTTGTCTTCGATTTTTTTATTGTAATTTGAGTGCTCAGCTGGTTCACTGCTTTGCGAATCAGTTCTCGTTCGAGTGTTCATGTTTTCTATGTGTTTCCTCATGTTTTTGTTGGTGATTTCAATTTTTGCGATTCTTTCGTCCCGTTGACGGACGTGTTCCAAAAGTTCCTTGATCTGCTTATCCTTCTCTTCATTTTGTGCGATGATGGTTTTTAGCTTCGATAGTAGTTCGTGTGAGGTGTGCTCGAGATTGGCTTCTAGTTTTGTGATCTTCTTATCTTTTTCTGCTATTTGTAGTGTTAAAGCGGTCATCCTAGCTTGATCCAGTCGTGGTTGTGCCGCCACTTGAGCATAGTTACCGTTTCCAGCTGCGATACGTTTCCTTGCTTCAGCATATGAGAGATTGTGGTCGATGTTGGTTCTGATAATATCCATTTCGGTTTTGTAAATTGGACATTGTCGACTGGAAGGGCGATGATCTTTTTAGCAGTTTCTGCAAAAGGGCTCATTTTCGCATTCGTTTCTTTCTTCATGGTCTAGCGAGCAGTTGAAACAACGTTTAGGTTTGGTGCAGCCAGAGCGGGGGTGTCCATACTCATAACAGCCGAAACAAAGCATTGGGTTTGGGTAGTATGGGCGCGTTTTAAAGAAAAGAACTACGATTTTTACATTCGCTGGATGTATGCTTCGATTGAATGTCAAGATGATAGCTGGTGTCCTTTCTTTGTTACTTCTCAAAATCCTACGTGCTTTTATAACACCTTGAGAGCTCAATTCCTCTACGATTTCGTTTTCCTCTTTGTCCAGCAGATCGTAAGCAGAGATTACGCAGCGACTGATGTTGAGGGTTGGATGTAGCGTAATTGAAATCTCCGTACCATCTGACAGTTGAGTCATTTTCAATAATTTCTCAACTTGTGTCGGTTTCCTCGTTTGTAATACATATGAAAACTAATGATCCTCGGCTTACTTTCAAATTTATGGTCCACCAACCAACTGAGCGTAGTTCTTGTTGCAATCCTTCGCCTGAGCCGCATCCTATTGTCGAACCTTTAGATCTTAAGTTCTAGGCTTCAGGGCAGTTTTAGGCAAATATTCGGTTTGTGTTTGTCGTTCCAATTATTTTCCAATCGTCAAATAATGTGATGCCGTTTCTTATGGTTTGTCAAATATGTTTGCTCAATACTAAAAAATAATTTGTTTGACACTCTTGAAATTCCTGAGTGGCAAACATGAGCAAATTCATACCGTCTGAACGGATGACAGCTGTCAATTTGTAAACAGTCGTCAGTTCGACAAAGATTTTTCATTAGGGCCTAAATGACAAACGTAAATAATGGCTTTTTCCACGAATTTCTCGACATTGAAAATTCGACTAATCAATCCACCTCGGTCATTTAAAAGTGGAAGAGTTCAGCTATACGATAGATTTGAAGCTTACACGGTTAGCCTTTGTGCCATGAAAATTTTACGGAAGATGCCATTATTTACATAAGTCAGTTAGGCCCTAATGAAAAATCTTACCCGCGTTGTATCCATTCGATCACCGGTTGTGTAAAGTGTTTTTGTTTTTTTTATTAATTTGTTATTATTCTTGTAATTTGTTGTGATTCCATCATCAATGATGTTCGAATTACTGTCAGAAGACGACTCAGTTGGGTTTGCCGACGATCTGGAGAGCTTCAAACCATATTGTGCCAGCGAAAACCCCCCAGACGAAGCCGCAAGAAAGTTACGGCCGAGTGGAGTGAAGAATCCACTTTGGCTTTGATTGGCTCGGTGGAATCTCAAGATTTCCAGTGAAGCGCAAGAATAAAGATTACAAAAATCGTTATCTCCAGAACTCATTGTCTTCTACAATGTCTTAGATGCAGATCAACTTCAAGCGAAGTGATCGAACCTTTAAATTCAGTTGAAGTCCTAACACACGAAACTCAAGCAGACAAATTCCGGCCAAGGAGCAAAAACTAACGTTGAGGTGTGGAAATATTACTCCCATATGATGTTCGTAGCTGCAGCGGAGGACATACCGAACATACAATAGAAACAGTATCAAATCTGGTAAGTAAAAACCAAGGATTTTTAACAGAAGAATGCCCCCCACATGGAATTGCCCGACTACTGAAGTTCGAGTTTACTCGCTTTCTGTTCGGTGAAAATAATCGCACTGCTTTCGACGGTTTGTTTACCGCAAAGAAAGCAAATATAATTGAACTTTGATGGTCAGGCAATTCCAGCTTTCGGGTAACCTTTCAGGTCATCCAAGATCTTAGGAAAGTTCTATGAATATTTTCTTAATACTTAACAACAATCAGGAATTATTTTGAAGATCTTGTGTTTATCAACCGTTCAAGTCACGTCTCTCTGATATTGAGGTTGGTCAGAAATCATTTCCAAGCCCTTCAGGATGTCAAAGATCTAGGAAAAGTCCTTCGGTAGAGATTTTTTTCAAGACTTCGGAGTGAACAGCTATTTATTGGACTACAGTGTTCTAAACATCAATTGAAATCACGCCTCGCAGATACGCAGATTCATGATACCAGTTTACGCAGAAATTATTTCCAAGTCCTTCAGGGTTTCAAAGAGATTTTATAAAACTCCAATTCATGTTTTAAGACTTCAATATGAACAGCGATTTAATACAGTATTTTAACCATCAAAGTCCTTCCTTAGCTCAATCGGCAAAGGCGCAGCTACAATGCAACACCATGCTGGAGGTGGCTTGTACTTGCCACACAAACATACTAATGCAAAAATGGTACCTGGCATGGAAAGCTCTCAATTAATAACTGAGGAAGTGGATCTAGAACACTAAGTTGAGGGTAGGCGTAAAGTCCCAGTAGGGACGTAATAAAGCCAAGAAGATGATGATGAACCATGAATCCAAACCACGCCTGTCAGATATTTTTTCATGATATCAGATCTTGGGAAAGTTCAGTGAATATTTTCTGAAGACGTCACAACGATTAGGAATTATTTTGAAGATCTTGTGTGCATCATCCCTTCAAGTCACGTATTATTATTGATATTTTACCAGGTTGGTCAGACATTATTTTAAAGACCATCAGTATATCAAAGATCTTGAGAACTCTCTCATGTTTCGAGGACTCTTCTGACGTTCAGTGAATGAATCAGAAGATCTGAGGACTTCTCTAAGTTCCGTGAGTTCTTTTGAAGTTACTGCCAAAAGCTGATAGTCTTTTAAATATAGAAATCAAATCCAATCCAATCCTTTGAAGTTTCGTGAATTCCTTTGAAGTTTCGTAACCTTCTCTGAAGTTCCGTGAACTTTTCTGAAGTTCCAAGGACTTTATTGGAGATTCGTGAAACTCTCTGTTCCGAGTATTTCTCTGAAATTCCGGGAACTGCTCGATAGTACCGCGAACGTTTCTTAATTAACGTAAACTTCTCTAAGGTTCCAGGAACTTCTTTGAAGTTCCGAGGACTTCTCTAAAATTTCGTAAACATCTCTAAATATCGGTGAACTTTTCTGAAGTTCTGTGAATTCCTCTAAAAATCTTTCGTTAGTTCCGTAAAAAATTCTCTCGTAAGTTCTCTGAAGTTTTAAAAGTTTTTCTCCGTGATCTTTTCTGAAGTTCCAAAGATTTTTTTTTAAATTCCGTGATCCGTGATCTTTTTTTAAAGTTCAGTGAACTTCTCTGAAGCACCGTGAATTTCTCTAAAGCTTAGTAATTTTTTTTAAATGCCATAAACCCCTTTGAACATCCGCGGAACTTCTCTAAAAAAATTGAACTCATTTGAAGTTTCGTGAATTGCTCTGAAGTTCCGAGAACTTCTCTAAAGTTTCGTGTATTTCTCTGAACATCCGTGAACTTCCGTTGAAGTTCCGTGAATTTCTCTAAAAATTGACTCAATTGATCCAAGGGCTTCTCTGAAGTTTTGAAGGCTTCTCTGAAGTTCCAAGGACTTCTCTAAAACTCTGAAGACTTATCTGATGATCCGTGAACTTCTTTGAAGTTCCCTAAATTTCTCTAATGTTTATCTCTTAGACTCATCCGATGACTTCTCTGAAGTTCCGTAAACAAATAAGGTCTGTATCCGCAATAATCCGGACACCTCAAAACATGAATAAAACATAAATTTCGCATTATATTTCCGTCGTAGTTGTTTATTTCAGATTCATGGGATGTGTTTTAACAATTCGTGAAGACAAAACATAGTTATTCGGTATTTGCATAAAATTTTCGAACTTTGCGCTTAACTCCGTCCATTAGGGTTTGTACAGACTCTTCAGAAATCGTAGAAGTCGTCTTTGTCCAAATTTGCTGGAAGTGTTTGATGCCTTTGATCCCTTGCTTCTTTCGAGAAAGCTTCCGCTTCATCAGAGCCCAATATCTCTCGATTGGTCGTAGCTCTGGGCAATTTGGCGGGTTTGAGGTTTTTGGTACAAAGTTCACTTGATTTGCTTGGTACCACTCCATCACAGTTTTAGCATAGTGGCATGATGCCAAATCGGGCCAGAACAAAGGTTTTTCTTTGTGACTTTTGATGAAGGGTAGCAATCGCTTCTGCAGACACTCTTTCTGATAGATCTCTTTGATGATTGTGCCGGTAGTAACGAAAGATTTACTCTTTTTGCCACACGTGCAAATTGCTTGCCACACAAGGTATTTTTTCGGAAATTTCGATGCCTTCTTCGATCTGAAATGCTCAGCTGTAGCATTTCTGGCCATAGCAGAATAAAAAGCCAGCCCTGGAAGCTGCTTGAAATCCTCCAGGACATAAGTTTCATCGTCCATAACAACGCATGAAAACTTCGTCAAATATTCGCAGTATACAAACGTCGAGCCCGTGATTTTGCTGCCAAGTTCTGTTTGTCGTTACGATTTGGAACTGTTTTTACTTTATACGACTTAAGTCCCAAACGTTGTTTTGATTTTTGGACAAAACCAGGTGACATCCCTATTTTACGAGCCACCGTTCGAATGGAGAGATTTGGGGTTTTCGTTAATATCCTTTTCACCTTTCGGTCCATGACAGGATCAGCGCGTCCAATGTTTTTGTCACTTCTCGGTTTCCTCTCCACCGTCAAACGTTCCGAAAATGATTTGAGCACATCGTGAACAGTGGATTTAGGCAAATCCAATGTTTTTGCAAGGTCCCATATTGACAAGTCAGGATTTGCCGTACGCCCGTACAAAATTCGCTCGCGCACTTGTTTTTCTTTAGTCGCCATCTTGAATACTAAACATGAAATGTAAACATCAATCATAGTCTTTTTCATCATAGACTCTCAGCTATACCACAGTGAAATTTTTCATTCCTACGTGCAATATTTCAAAAGTTACAATGATTTGAAGGTGTCCGGATTAATGTGGATACAGACCTTATGAAGTTCTGAGGACTTCTCTAAAGTTCCGTGAATTTCTCTGAAGTATCGAGAACTTTTCTGAAGATTCCTGAACTTCTCTGAAGTTCGGTGAACTTCTCTTGTGTTTCTTTATTAAGTTCCGTTATTTTTTTTGGTGGTTACTTTTTTTTTTTTGGCCCACCTCTAATTTTTATTTTTTATATTTTTTTTTTGTTTCACCCCCACAAATTACGTTGGGGTTTTTTTTTCTTTTTCGAAGTTTTTCAAACTTCCAGAGCTTCTCGGAACCCGGAATTTGTTGAACTTCTCGGAACGTCACAGATGTTTGCGAAACTTCTTTGAATTTTTCTGGACTTCTCTGATATTCTAGAGAGTTATCTAGTAATATAATAATTGATTAAACTTACCTTTCAATGAATCTCAGCACTAAGATACAGTGTAAATGAAAGTACGCGATCGATTGAATTGTTAACTTAATTATTTGTCAAGACGTTAAAATCTACCATCGAAAAACTACATCCGGTATTGCTGCGATGACGTTTACGTTTGTTTTGTTTATTTTCTTCGCGTTTGACAGTTCACAGTGGGTATGATGTGTCTCGAAATGGTAAATATGATAAATACTAATAATAGGTATAGTCGAAAACATACTACAAAATTCTTTTCTTTTGAATTGAATCAGACACTTTAAGGCAAATGACACTCTCCCCTATTCGCAATGTGCCACGACCAAATTGGCTCAATAGGGCCTTACCGCTCACTGATCAAAGCGCAGGGTGCATAATTTTTGTAAATTATGCTTGTATAATGAGTTATCGGCAAACGAGTCATATTAATGCTAAATGACCCGTCTCAGTCCTGGTTGGCTCGTGAAATCGTGTCAAATAACCGCTAGCAACGTTGATGGAGGATATTCCAGGACGAAAAACGCTTTCGCTTGCGTTAACCACATTTTTGGATTCGTTTTCCAAGCATTTCTCGTTTTGCAATAGTTGAGGTTTTAACGTGGATTCGTTTCCGAAACATTGCCATTGCCAGAACACGACGCGACAAAGCACGGTTTTGATATTTTCTCATAAATGGTTTAATGGTTTAAATAGTTTTGGAACAATCTGAATTGCATTCACTGACTCCACTCGGAGGAGAAGTTACTCTTTGTTGCGAGTAATAAATAAATATAAGTCCTCTCGCCATCACCAGCTCACTGGTCGAACAGTAAAAATCTGATACTGTCATAAAAACCATAAGACCTCATCATACCTCAATACGGATGAAAGTGGCTGATTTCAAACACCACCGCATTATCGTCGCATCTCATCGCCACCATCCTTGAATCATAACAAATGTCGGTCAGATTTATGGCTGCTCAAACACAGTTCAAGTCGGTTTGTCCCGCTTCGTTCAGATACTTACTGTTCCGTGTCGGGCGTGTACTTGTTCCGCACGGTTGCATAGATCGATACGAGCGCCACCGGAAGAATCCAACCGACGATGAAAAACCAACGCATTGCTATTGCATCTTTGATGAAAACCTATCGACGGAGGAGAGATGCGAAAAAAAGGGAAGAGAAAAAGTGAAAACGTTAGGAATTCGATAGGATATTTGCCCCCGGTTGCCATTCACCCGTTTGTTTGTTCCCCGGAACATAGTTGCTATACAGGAAATTGATTGACAATATTTTAACCTCAACATTTACTATCTGACCACATATATTCCATGCTGTGGTTGTGGGTTGGAGAAATATCGCACATTCTTCGGCTGAAAAAAAGGTAAAGCTCAAAGGCCTTGGAAAATTTGTCTGCTTTTTCCATAGTGCCACCCAACCTGGACTGGACAATGATGCAAAAAAAATCATTTTTTCCAATCTTGCTCCAGCCCGTCAGCGACGTCAGTTTCCATTTCAAAAGGCATGCTGATGGCGACGCATTAAACCACAGACCGCCAACAGGCGGTCGATGACTACCCGAATAAAAAAAAGCACAATTCAATTCCGGGTGGAACAGGACTAGTTCTAATGTGAATGGTTCATTCTATTGTAATTGTATTATTTTGGAGAAGATTCCAGTTATGCCTCAATCAGGGCCCTACATCGTCGACGCATTAAACTGACAATGAATCGCTTTTGTATTCATTTCACTCCACTTCAATTAGCTTTCGTGCAGTGAATGAATCTTACTTTCACCGATTCACTCCCAATTCACTTCCTGTCAAACGTGAGTAAGCTTACATTCATTTGCGATCTAGCCACCGTCAAAAGCGTTTCATTTGAAATTCAAGCTTGCTTCAGACGACGTGGTGAACGACCGTGAATCAACTTCGTTGAAATTGATTTGATTTCATCCCTCCACCCGAGCAGTGGTTGTTAAACAAAGCATGCGTGCCAGTGTTGTTAGAAGTATTGTCATTTGACGATGCACGCATTGCTGTAACTTTGGTCGACTAAAAGCTCCCCAAGCTGGCAAGCGCGTTTCTGTTTGATACGGCGGAGACATATTGAAATTACACATGTTGCATTTGCGCTGGAGCTGTGAACACAACAGCAGCAATTTCAATTATCATTTCATAAAATGGTTGATTTTTGTTTTCGATGCTACAATTACTTTATCTGATGGCACTGATTCTAGTCTTAAAAATAATGAATATCTCAGAAATGAAATTCATGCACGTATTGCATGAATTTCAATTGTCCTGCTTCATAATAGTTCGACACCGAAGGCTAAAATAAACACCGATGAATGAAAAGCTTAGTCGAAAATGTTTGTTTGAAGATTGTTTTGCTGTCGTTGACTAAGAAGTGGCTGTCAAAAGAAGATAATGTGTTTCAATTGAAAGGGATGAATGTTAAGTTCATCGTCGCCGACGATTTTCAAATGAAATTGAAATGGTATGTCCATCCAATCATTTGGAATTTTTATCTCTATGGTAAATTTATCGATTTTAATCGTTCGTCGCGATACACTTAATTTAATTTTTGTTGAGAAAATAGGATGAATTCAATTCATTATCGACGCTAACGGTTGCATTTAAACTAATGGACAAAAATTTCCGATTTTTCATGGGTTTACCTTCACCCGCACTGACAAAACTACCCATGCAGCATCAATCATAGTAATCCATGAGTCAGCAGACAAAATTTGACAGCTCTATCAGTCAAACTCTAACCGTGACGGCAAAAACAGTGAAGTATGAACACCGTGAAGTTTGTTAGTCGTCGATTGACACTGCAAAGGTTGTTCATTTTCGACGTGTTTAGGTGCAACATCGACTGCAGTAGCCTTCTCGAAAATGTGAGGTGATATGTACCTACTCGTCATATGAGGTGATATGTTTCGTTGGATTTATGTTGATTTACCCGTTGATTTATGTTCGATTTTAATGTAAGCAAAACAGTTTTTAAATTTAGGATTAAGAGTGTTGTTTAATAAGTCTGTGCGATTTCTGTGTCGAAGATGTTGTCAAATAAATAAACAAAAACAAGTGTTTCATCACATTTTTGGACGCCTTATCCCAAATTTTTTTGGGCTAAGGCGTCCAAATATGTCTTGCATATTCTCAGCTTCATTACCAGTCTTTTTGAAGTCCCTCTTCACAATCGAACAATAGCGTTCGATGGGCCGAAGCTGAGGACAATTTGGCGGATTGATGTCTTTCTCAACGAAATCCATACTCTTTTCCGTGAGCCAATTGATAGTTGTTTTGCGAAATGCGGCGACATTAAATCCGGCCAAAACAGTGGAGGGGTACTATGCTTCTGATATAAAGGCAGCAACCTTTACTGCAGACACTCAGATCGATAGATTTCCGCATTGATTGTTCCGGTAGTGTAAAAAAATGGTAGACTTCATAGCGTAGGAACATATTGCTTGCCATACCAGCACTTTTCGACCAAACTTCTCCATTTTAATCGACCTGTCCGCATCGCTTACATCCTCCTCTACGACGGCAGTGTAATATTGTGGACCTGGAAGGGTTTTTGAGTCATCTTTGACACAGGTCTCGTCATCCTTCAAAATACATGCATCCGGTCGCTGTAAAACTCGCGTATACAGAATCCGGGCCCTTGTTGCTGCGCGTTTCTTCGGTTCTGCACTTTGTTTGGCGATTTTCTGCTTCCTGTAGGTCTTTAGGTTGTTCAGTTTCTTGACACGTTGAATCATTCCTGTTCTTTCGAATTAGGGGTACCACTTTCTGATCCAGTTTAGGGTTGGAAGATCCGGATTTTCTGCCTCTTCCTGGTAGTTCATCCAAAGAACAGTGTTCCCAAAACTTGGTTATGGTGGATTTTACACTCGCGTGATCACGTTGCCATGTGACCAAAACCTTAATTTTCACGTCTATTTCAATGTGCGACACTTAAAAAACGAAGAATTTAAACCGTGCAAACAAGGAAACAAAAGAAAGATGACAGTCAAACGCACAGCATGCTATGATGAACTCAAGGGTTTTTTTTTTCATTAGGGCGAATCTCTCTTTGATTACTTTCTCTTTCATTCATATTCCAATCGCCTTTACGTTTGCCATTCTACTATTGGTAGAGTACGCTAGCCAGCACTGTTGTGTTTCGATTTGTACTAAATAATCCCTCGAAAGTTTTATAATGGCGCTGTAATAAATGAAAGAGAGTGAGCCCGGAGAGAATCTTTTAAATGTTAGATTCGCCCTAATAAACAAAAAACTCGAGAACTGTTCAACGAAATGTTTTATGCTCGAAAATAATTCAACAACATAAGGCCTGTACTCGAAAAAAAAATGCACCGGACAAAAGTGTTCGCCAAAAATTTATTTTTAGCCGGATTTTCTTGAAACTTTCAGGGAATGAACTAATACTAATAATGAATCTCTGGTAAATTTGGGGAGTTGGCGGTTTTTGGTACAAAAACAACGTTATTGTCTCCGTACCAATCCAACGTCGATCGCGCGTAATGGCATGATGCCAGGTCCGGCCAGAATAATGTCTCGCCTCCGTGGGACCTCAGGAAGGGCAACGGACGCTTCTGGAGGCACTCGGTGCGGTACATTTCGCTGTTGATGGTACCCGTTGTGATGTACGGTTTACTCAGTTTACCGCATTGGTATATGACCTGCCAGAGCAAGTATTTTTTGGCGAACTTGTCTTCTTTTTTCTTCCTTATGTCTTCCGGAACATTGAACCGAGATTTGGCAACGTAGAACTCCAGCCCCGGTATCTGCTTTGCGTCTGCTTTGATGTAGGTTTTGTCATCCATAACAGAGTCAGCTGTCTTCGATTTTCTTCCACTTCTTCCACTTCCAGCCCGCCGCTCGGTCGTCTGGGACTCCTTAAACGATTTTACCACCTGAGACACAGTTGTATGGGTGATTCTCAGTTGTCTTCCGGTCCATCTCATGGTCGCAGTCGGATTTTCCATGACGGCGCGCAAAATTCTCCGGCGATTTTCTACTTATTTCGATGACATCTCAATAACCCCTGAACCGATTGTTATGAAATTTTGCATATGTAAACAATTCCCTCCAAACTAGTTATACCCATCGACAAAAAAGTTACACACGGATAAAAATGGTGCATTTTTTTCAAGTACAGGCCTTAAAATCAATAAATTATAATTTTACGGAGAATCTGCATGAGAAAAAGTTAATTTTTTTATTGTTAGTATACATAATAGCCCCATTGTTTAAAGCTGAGAACAATGCTTAGTAGCTTAACAATTACAAATTTGAATTAGATAAATCTTTCTAAAATACGGTTCAGTGTAGCGCAAAAAAGTGTAACGCTGTAGATCTAATAATAGCTCATTATACCTTGCGTTGATCTATATCCCCTTTTTGCTTGCTCACTTACTCATACTGCTCAGAGAATTATTAGATGTTAAGAATACACATGAACTTCAGTACCAATATAACCTTTGAACTAATCACATCGAAATCGTTTCACCTCAAATCCGAAGAATTTTATTGTCACCGAGTCCCTTTTCCAAGTGTGGCAATACTAAAGGGTGTTTTGCCAAGTTTTGTTAATATAGTGGATTATACCTAACTTTTGGTAAATTCGTCGTGAATAGAAATTCGCGAGTCTGTCGCGAACACCCATAATCCATTGTAATTTTTTCAATAATTATGGATTCTATGCTATCGAGTCACTAATGGAATTTTAGTTTAACTGTAGAATTTACAACCCTATGATTAACTTTTTTTTTGTTTATTTTGTCATATTGTAACATTAAGTTTTATTGCATGTCTTATGTATTTTTTATTCGGGTATTCCCCTTTTTCCTCGCTGAATGCAGCTCAATATGAGGAAATGACCCTTTTTTCCAATCATCAATGAACGGATTGGGTGGGTATTGCGGCCTAGGCTAGAAAGAAAGTAGCAACAGTTTCCGCCTGTAAAACTTATCACAGTGCAAGGCATTGTGCGTGGGATGATGCAGGTGACCACCTTCATGCAGACATGAGTCCTTCGTTTTCAATACATAGGCATCATAGCAAGAAGACTGCCAACCTCCGATAGGAACGCTTGTGAGATAGGTTCGATCGTCCAATGTATCGTTCGAAGGTAGTTCTACCCGTTGCTTGAGGTTTTATTTTTTGGTATACCAATCTTCGCAATATCTTGTCTTTGCTGAAAGTCAACCCGTCGTCGAGTAACTAGATGAAACCTAATGGGATGTGTATGAGCAAGGCTTAATGTGCCATCGAAGTCTATTAGAGATGCAGTTGGTCATAAATGCGTTGTGTGTATGCATGCATGCATGAATTGATTGAGAAGGTACACCACTAGAGGAACACGGGGTGAGAACGTTCAGATCTTGTTCTGCTTTGTTATGAAATGAACAAACTCATTTTATTAACCCGTACTACTTTAAAACACGTTGTTTTCAAAAGTGTACTCATTTGTAGGCAAGGAAAATATGCAAGAAAGACTATTCAATTATGGAAAGCTAAATCCGTTTTTATGAACCTCTTCAAGGTTTACTTATTTGAGGTATTGCTTTCATAAATTGGGTTTTCCTATTAACATAAGTTCATTCTATCCAAACCTCGCCTCACCGTGCCAGAAATGGTTTTATTCTTAATTTGGCACAACTGATTCTAAATTTAGCTGCTCCTATAAACGAGCCATGTTTCTGAAAGGCTCCTCTAATTATTTCACTTCAATGTAGTATAAACGATGTAACAATGCTTTCCCACAGACATCTTATGCCATCAATCTCCATTCAACTCTCAATCTAAACTATAACCTTGCTTGTTAGCACTAACTTAATTGACGATACTTACAATCACTAGCACCAGGTGAAGATGAAGCCCTTCGCAGAACATCCAGAAATAGTTAACCAACAACAGGTAATGCAGCAGGATGTGTAGAGCGACGCACCAGGTCTGAAAATAAAACAAAGCACAAAAACTCCTTAACGAAAAGATAAACTCCAACGTCCGTCACGACTTCAAAACTCTCTTTTTGTTTTTCCCAGAAGAAATTGGTGTTCACCTCTTCACCCCGCTGTCGATCCGAAAATAGAGAATCTCTAGCGATACATTTAAACACGTCCTAATGATGTTGGATGATAAATTCTCTTTTTAAGTGAATTACGCAGTTTCATTGACCGACTCCCGCTGTGATTGAAATTCCTAGTAGTAGTTAGTATTGTGTCGCGTAAGAGGGCGGAGCATAATGTTTCCTATTGTAATGTTTATCTAGAAATATAATGCAATAAATGGGAAATCAACAGTTTCCGTTTTCATCGTCCCATCATCATCGTATATTCTTAGTTCCGTCGACAAAAGTGGACGACGCTGACGATGTGTCGTAAGACCATCGAGAAGCAAAGAAGAAGAGATGTGGGGATGGAGGTTCTCAACGGTGCATTTTCGGATTGCACCTGAAGGTGAAGTTAAAAGCCAGGGGCAAGAAAAATCCAGAAGACGCTCAAAGCTATTATCACTAAGGAACCGAGTTCTGTGAAGCATCCGTGTTTCCTCGTCAATTAGAGAGGACAAACGAGGACCACTTGATACACCTTTCAGGTGATAAAAAATGGTACTTTAATGCACGGGTCGTTTAATTACTAGAACTTGGTTCACATCTGAAAAAAAGAAGGTAAACTGCTTGCATTACTAATTTTCTGTGACTTGGGATTGATAACATGGAAGTTGTCCATTAGGGCTGTTCAAAATATCGATTCAGCTCCAACTCAATGAATTGCCAATCAGGCCCTGACTCTTATTCTAAAATTTCAGCTTACTTGGTGGTGAACTCGAACTGCTTTGCTGTCTGTGTTGGTTAATTAGTTGTTAATATATTTCTTAGCCTTCTAAGATTTTCTGAAATAAATGATCCACAGCTTTCAAGGCAACAATGTTTGCCGACTGTATGACAGTATGGGACTGGGGTTCTGTAATAATTTGAAGGATTGAAGAATTCGCGACGTTTTTCGCACTAATGTTCGGCGTGGATGGGAATTTGTGACGAACTGACTACCGAGACGACGAAAGAGACTGATTCCACGCCAAATCGGTCGGTCACCAAACTCAACTATCTTCGATTTTGATGAAACTTGGTACACGTCTACGGTATGTTGAAAAAAAAAATCCACTGGTGTTAAGATTATTTGGATTCAAGAGTAACTTTTGAGATGGGTGTATGTTTTTTTTCCAACATTTTACTTGAAAAATCGTAGTTCAAAAACCATTACATTTAGAGAAAAACTTTATATGGGGGAGTTGTAGAGAACTAAAAAGGCTTTGTAAAAAAAATGTACACTGAAAAAAAAAATTTTTTTTTCATAAAGAAAAATCGAAAATAAATACTAAAAATCAAATATAAAAAAAAACATATTTTTAATATTTTTCAAATTTGTTTTGTGGAAATTTGAGAAAAAAAGACACGTTTTGAAAAAAAACTCTAGGATGGACGCTCTTATAATAAAAAAGTTTTCCGAAGAGCGAACTTTGGTGCATATTTCAAATTTTGGTTATTCATTATTATAAATGAAAATTAATTATACAATATGATTTTGGAGATCATTAAAAACAATAATGATGATAATGTTAAATCACCTGAACGCAACCGTTTTCGAGATTTTTCGGATTTTATTTCAATAGAATGAAAAAACATAAGAAAATTCGCTCTTTTCTTAAGTTAATCGAGATTTCCACCAGAAATGATAAATTTTCCAAGATCTTCATATTATAACGTTCACATTACTCTAATGTCCTCTTTTCTTTTGATATCAGGATGATAAGAAGACTCATTTGAAAAGAACAAGATAAATAGCACTATTGTTTTAATATTGCAATCAATATATTTATAATTGTTTTATGGCTGTATCGGTCGGGCCGCTCGGAGAATGAAGGGAGCGAATTTGCTAAAGCGATGAAAGTAACAGCGAGATAGATGTCGCAGGGGCGACAAGTGTGAAATGGACAGATGATGAAATTATGCGGAGGGTCATATAGAAGAAGCATATTAATCGAACTGCTGACTATTTTGCCAAGCTCCAACGATGTTAGAGGTTGGGTGTAGTGTGTGAAAACTACACTCCGAACAGTTCGGTGATGTAGCGATGAAAGTAACACATATTGTTTAAGGTAGGTAGACAAATAGCAGCTATAACGTATGTCAGGTATATCTTCTCATAAAAAAACAGCTAATGTACGCTGCCTGTAAACTACCAGAGATGTTTTATACCTGCATTTCCAAAGGTACCACAGCCAATATATATGCTCATACATAGTCGCATTCATCAGTAAAATCTATCTGAGTGAACTGAAAATGGAGTTTAACATGAAGAAGTGTTGTATGCCGTTTCCCACTAAACGGTGCTCAAAAAACCTTCGTAAATTAACCGAACAAAATGTCAAAAAACTCAAGTTTATGGGCAAAACACATTTGGACACTTCTTTGATGATTTGTGATAATTGTCGTTTGCATTTAAATAGAACGGAACAATCCCATGCTGCAATTTCGGAGCCTAGTGAGAAACCATCAATTACTAACATTATGGATCCACAACCATCTACATCACGGCAAGTAGACTTGTATGGTCTCGAGGAAACGCCATCGGCAATATCATTAATGTCAGTGCCATCTGATAGCAGTGTGCAAGATTATTCAAGGCGCCATAATATTGAGCTATTTAACAAGGGCGTTGCTGGAATCAACGTTTCGCCAATATCGGCTAAAAAGTTCCTGAACGTAAATTATGCCCGCAAAAAGTTCAAAGATGTTTCAAACGGCATTCGGACACACATATTTGGGGATCAAGCGGAGGAGGATGACCTGGAACAATTGAAAGTGAAAGCAGCCGAATATGACGAAATAATCGCGCAGCTAAAGGACCGGTATGCTGATCCAGAAACTTCGAGGGACGATCAAGTAAGGATACTTTCGGTTTTACCACAATCTTGGACAAATCAAAGAGTAATGGCAGAATTTGGAATAACAAACAAGTACATCGAATCACAAGCTAAATTCCTTGCAAAGCACGAAGGTGTTTTAGCTGCCCCTAACGAAAAGCTGGGACACGGTCTGAACCCGGAAATAAAAAACCAAATTTTGCAATTTTACGACAGTGATGAGATTACACGAGCAACCCCTGGTATGAACGACTACGTTTCAGTGAGGAGTGAAGGTAAGAGGGTTCATATTCAAAAGCGCCTTTTAGTTTGTTCATTAAGAGAAGCTTTCATTAAATTTCAAGAGATGCATCAAAATGCTGTTGGGTTTAGCTCTTTTGCAGCACTAAGACCAAAGCATTGCAAATTACTTGGCAGCACAGGTTCTCATAACATTTGTGTTTGCACCATTCATGAGAACATTAACTTGATGCTTCATGGTCTTAGAAAATATTCATTCGAGAATGATTATAAATTGTGTTTTGAAGAAATATTATGTAGCTCATCAACTAGAACTAAAAAATGTTACCTCCGTGAATGCGAACGATGTCCAGGCTTTTCAGATTTTGAGAGTAGTTTAACAGACAAATAAGAAAAACGTGGTTTAGTTGAAATATCTTTTGAGCAATGGATTTCAACTGATAGATGTAGTTTAGAGACACTTGTTAAACCAATTGATGAATTTATTGCTTATTTTTGTGAAAAGTTGGAACAATTAGTATCCCACGATTTTGTCAAATCTCAGCAGTCTAGTTTCTTGAGAGATTATAAAAGTTGTCTTAAAGACGGCGCAGTAATAATAATTTGTGATTTTTCTGAAAATTATTCATTTGTTTTTCAAGATGCTGTTCAAAGTAGTTATTGGAGTAATGAGCAAGCCACTATTCACCCTTTTGTCATTTATTACACGGAATCTGGAATACTTAAAAATATCAGTTTCATTGTTATCTCAGAAGTGTTGAAACATGATACGATTGCGGTGCAGGTGTTTATTTCAAAACTAATAAGCTTTTTGCAAACAAAAATTAAAGTAAAGAAAGCTACGTTTATGTCTGACGGGGCAGCATCCCAATATAAAAATAGGAAGAACTTTGCAAGCCTTTGTAAGTTTAAAAAGAAATACAATATTGATGCTGAATGGCATTTTTTCGCAACATCCCACGGTAAGGGACCTTGCGATGCAATTGGTGGTACATTAAAACGAATGGCAAGATATGCAAGCCTTGCTGTACAACATGAACACCCTATAAAAAGTGCATTAGAGTTATTCGAATGGGCGAACCAAAAAAGTGATGATTGTTTAACAAAAATGTCGTTTTGTTATGTATCACATGAAGAGTATGAACAGGGGGTAGCAGAATGGAATGAAATTTACCGACAGACTAAAACGATTGCAGGTACACAAAAGTACCACTCATTCGTTCCAATTTCAGAAAACGAAGTTTTTGTAAAACTGTTTTCGAATGACGAAGAAGGCAGGATTCATAATATATATAAAAGCAATCAATAGTTTATATAATGTTTATGTAATATTATCAATGACCGAGACTAATAAATGGTATATATAAATATAAATCCAACCATAATTCATTATTTTTGTCTTATAACTTTAAGTGAAGCTTTTTCAATCGACGAGCTGTTAAGAGTAAGTAAGAGGCACATACATGTGTTTTAAAAAGGCTAAAAACACAAGAGAAACAATCGTTAGCTATTGTTGTCTTAATATCACGAATAATTTATGAAAAGGGCGTATTTTTGAGGTTTTGAAATGTTATTGAAAGAAAATCAGAAATATCTTGAAAACGGTTGCGTTTACGTGGTTTATCATTATTATCATTATTGTTTGTAATGATCTCCAAAACCATATTGTAACATCAAAATTTATTTATAAGAATGAATAACCAAAATTTGAAATATACACCAAAGTTCGCTATTTGAAAAACTTTTTTATTATAAGAGCGTCCATCCTAGAGTTTTTTTTAAAACGTGTCTTTTTTCCTCAAATTTCCATACAACAAATTAAAAAAATATTAAAAATATGTTTTTTTAGATATTTTATTTTTAGTAATTATTTTTGATTTTTCTTGATGAAAAAAAAAATTTTTTTTCTGTGTATATTTTTTTAAGAAAGGTTTTTTAGTTCCCTACAATTCCCTGATATAAAGTTTTTCTCTAAATGTAATGGTTTTTGAACTACGATTTTTCAAGTAAAATGTTGGAAAAAACACATACGCCCATCTCAAAAGTTACTCTTGAACCCAAATTATCTTAACACCAGTGGAATTTTTTTTTCCAACGTACCGAACTCATGTGCCAAGTTTCATCCAAATCAATGATGATCGGGTATGATTTTTGGGATTTCCGGCACATTCTGGATGGAATCCCTCAAGACGGATATATTATTTAACCGTGATATGCAGCCAACAGCGTGTGTTCTGTACGATAGACGGATTCAAAACTGATTTATTGTTTCTGATTTCCATTGTGGAATATATACGCAAGTAACATTTTAAGTTTTATGAATTACTACAAGAGTGTTATAAAACGACACCCATAAAACCCTGGTCAAGGCATATTTGTCTTGATTGCTTCCCCCAAAACCTCATAAAGACTCAAATATGGCTAGTTGGCCCACCCTGGCAGAGGTTCTGAAGGGTATATTTTAGAGACAGTTCTAGATTGGATTAAGATAGAAAGATTTTATAGTGACCGAATTAAAAACCGTTTGAAAACCAATTGTAAAATACAATAAAAGCAATTTGACATGCATAAAAACCTGTTTTGTGCCGCTTCCTCTAGACGCTTGCCAAAACCACTCCAAACAGTTTTATTCATATTATAATCGAATTCATAAATTTTATTTATTCTCATCTAATTCATTTCGACAAAAAACACTTCTGATTGGAGAAAACATTTACCCATCAGTTTTTTCAAAGTGAAATATTTATCTCTGTTTTTTTTGTTGTTGTTGGGGGATTTAAACACTACTGCGTCCATTAATACGAACTTTTGTAGTATATCCCTGTTACCTGTATACGCATTGGGCAAGCTGACCACCATTTGTTGGGTGATCAACTGCTTGCCACAACACGTTTCCAGTCAGGTATGATTTGGTTTACGAACCCAATCACCTTACCAGGATTTGCAGACCAAATCTTATTGGGCTGTTAACAACCACTTCCAAGAAATTTTGATCTGCACCTATACAATGCACTACAACTGCAAAGTAGATGCTCCGATGTTTCGCTTTCTAGGTTACAGTAGCGGCAAATATCATTCTGAACCCGGTCAATGTTCTTCAAACGATATCTGCTCGGACAGTGCCCTGTTACTAGGCCAGTGTATGTACAGAGAGCTCTCTTATTGAGCTTTAAGAGCTTTTTGGTTTTATTTGCGTTTGGACTTATAAATATTTTTGACTGGTTACACTTTCTGACAGCCAACCAATCGGTTATCACCTTTTGTTCTTCCCAGCATTTAATTTCCATTTTTATAGTACAGTTTGATACACCGCAGAATGGCTCTGAGCCAAGATACTGTGAACTAGATCCTATTTATTCGAGATCGTCTGCTATTTCATTCCCCTCAATGCCACTGTGTCCCGGAACCCAATACATGTTTACTGAGTTCGTTTGATACAGTAGTCTCAATGACAGAATACATTCCCAGACAATTTTCGATGTACATTTATAAGCGCATAATGATTTTAAAGCTGCCTGACTATCTGAGAAAATACAAACATTTGCATATCTGTACTTTCTTTTCAGGCAAGCATTCACACATTCTAGTATTGCAAAGATTTCTGCTTGAAAAACTGTTGGCCACTGTCCCATAGCCACTGACATTTTGATTCCAGGACCATAGATTCCTGCCCCAGTTTTCGTTCCAATTCTTGAGCCATCTGTGAAAAAAAATGATTGAACCTTGGCGGTTCACTCTGGCTTCCCAATCTGTACGCGATGTTTCGCGTACCTTGTAGGGAACGTCATAGTTGTCCTCCGGTTTCATCCAGCCTCCATTCATATTTATAACCGGTCCTCTTTTAAAATGTTGTAAAATACGCAGACGACCGGTAAGATCACCTAACATTATATTTCTAGACCTTTTCAGCATCCGAGCGTTTCTTTCCGCCTCTAACTGCACATATTCGTGCAACGGCAGCAGATTGAGATCTGCATCTAGTGCTTTCGATGGAGTGCTGCGCATAGCTCCAGTTATAGCAATGCATGCAAGTCGTTGAAGTTTTGCAAGTTTTGCTTCTGCAGTAGCTTCCTTGGTTTTCGCCCACCACACTAACGAAGCATAAGTTATTTTTGGACGTATAACAGATGTGTAGACCCACATAATCATTTTTGGTCTTAAGCCCCATTTCCTTCCAATGGTTTTTGAGTATAACCATAAAGCACTAATAGCTTGGCTTATCGCATAATCAAGATGTGCATTCCAATTCAGCTTAGCATCCAGAATTACGCCTTGGTATTTAACCTGTTCAATAAATTGAATGTGTTCTCCTCCAAGCTCGAGTGCTTTAAGGTTAAACTTACTCTTTCTTGTGAAAGGTAAAATTACTACTTTTGATGGATTAATGCTTAGACCCTCCTTCATACACCAAGATTGGATACCCTTTAAAGCCTGTTGCATTCTACCTGATACTATATTGTCAAACTTCCCTCTTACCAAGATGATTATGTCATCCGCAAAGCCTACGACCTCGAAACCTTTCGCTTCTAAGCTTCTCAGAAGATTGTCTACAACTAAGGACCACATAAGTGGGGAGAGTACACTTCCTTGGGGGCAGCCTTTCGTTGCCCTCACTCCTGCCAGCGACCTGCAGCCATCCCGGCCCTGTGTATGAGTTTGGAGAAGGGGTCTTCCAACCAGTTTTAACAGGCAAGCATGCATGCAATGAGAACTCTTTGCTCCCGATAACGTTTGTCGCTTCCAGCATCCCAACGCCAGCCATTCTCTTTTCGAACTCACGTCAACGCTCGTCACACGTTTCGAGCGTTTTAGATGTACCATTTTCTTCGAGCAAGCCTTCAGCAGACGTCACAACACCGGGATGCACGCCTGCAAGTCTCATGGAAGCCCCAAATCCTCTCGTCACAGTCGAGCCACTCCTGACAGCGACCTGCAGCCATCCCGGCCCTGTGTATGAGTTTGGAGAAGGGGTCTTCCAAATCGTCAACGCAGGCAAGTATGCACATGTTAGGAGTTTTTCTCCCTCAGTAATGTCCATCGCTTCTAGTCGCCACACGCTAACCGAACCTCACTCCGAGAACGAAGCTATCGAGATTGTTGAACCATCTATCACTAAAGCGAATGCACCCAACATCGCCTCACCTAGCATGCCAAGAAACCGTCAGGCATCCGATGCGCCTATCGTGGAGGATTGTGTTCCCGATCGCACTCTTTCCGCGTACTACCAGAATGTCAGGGGCTTGCGCACAAAAATCCCTCAGCTACGTTTGGTACTGTCTAGCTGTGATTATGACGTGCTTATCTTCACGGAAACATGGCTCCGGGCAGATATTGACAGCAGAGAAATTTCGTCCGATTACGTTTTCTTCCGTTGTGATCGTAATGCATTGACGAGTCAGCATTTGCGGGGTGGTGGAGTGCTGATTGCGGTAAAAAGCTCACTCAAATGTAACTCGGTTTCGATGCTTAACTGCAATGAACTCGAACAAATCGCAGTTTGCATAAAGTTGCATTCTCGTTCGCTTTATATAGTTGCTATCTATCTCCCACCTAATTCGAGTACCGAGTTATATACTGCTCATGCAAGTGCGGTACAACTTGTTGCAGATCGTTTGACCGAGAATGACATAATTTTGTCTGTCGGCGACTTTAATCTTCCTAACTTGCGATGGCATCTCGATAAGGACATCAATGGATACATTCCTTCTAACGTCTCGACTGATACTGAGCTGGACTTTACAGAAGCAATGTTTACCAATGGCTTGAGGCAGGTTAACAGTTTCGTCAATACAAATGGAAAAACTTTTGGACCTGGTATTTACCAATTTTCCGGAATATCTTGACTTAATTGCACCATCGTCTCCTCTGTTGCCGATTGATAACCACCACGCACCAGTAGTTTTACTGCTTGACGATAGCGACGCGCCAACATTACTTGACAACCAAAATCAATGTTTTAAGTTTGACTATTCCGCATGCGATTTTGACTTGGTAAACTCCATTTTTGTGCACATTGATTGGGAACGATTATTGAACGACGGTTCCGTGGACCAGATGCTATCAGCTTTTTATGGATCACTCTATGATGTTATCAATCGCCATGTTCCTCGAAAAAAACCTGCTTCGATCTCAGTTTTCAACCAACCGTGGTGGACTCCCGATCTGCGTAACCGTCGCAACAATCTTCGTAAGATGCGTAACCGATATTTCATTACGAAAAACGAGTCCGACAGAGCTAGACTTCGCGAGCTTGAATCGGAGTATAAAGCCCTCCTTTCAGCAACGCATGAAAGCTGCTTGATCAGGATACAGACAACCGTCAAGCAAAACCCCTCTTGTTTCTGGGATTACATCAAGCAGCGGAAAGCTAGTCACGGCGTTCCTGGCTCTGTCAACTTCAATGGAACTACTTCTCAATCTAGCTCAGAAGCAGCCAATCTCTTTGCCACATTCTTCGAAAGCGTGTTTAGTAAAGCTTCTCCCGTTCAACGTCGGAACCCCTTTGAACAGATACCGTCCTATGACATTAGTTTGGCATGCATACAGTTTTCTACGAATGATGTTCGGAAAGCCCTTGAAGACCTCGACTCAACGAAAGGACCCGGAACAGATAGCCTACCTCCTGTATTTTTGAAGAATTGCGCCACTACTCTTGCAATGCCCATCGCTGCAGTTTTCAACCGCTCACTCCAGGACAGAACATTCCCAATTGCGTGGAAAACGGCGTCCATAGTACCGATCCATAAGTCCGGAAGTTACACTTGTGTCGAAAATTATCGTGGAGTATCTATACTTTGCACTCTTAGTAAGGTTTTCGAAAAGCTAATCTACTCAGTATTATACAGAGCTGTTTCACCGATCATCTCCGTTGCTCAACATGGCTTTGTGAAGCATCGTTCTACAACATCAAACCTAATGTGCTACGTTTCGGCGATATCACGTGAACTGGAGTCAAAGCGACAAGTGGATTCGGTTTATATCGACTTTGCGAAAGCGTTTGATGCAGTACCGCACAATCTCATCGTTGGAAAAATGAGCCACCTAGGATTTCCAACATGGATCACTGAATGGCTCTACTCGTACCTGTCTAATCGCGAGGCTTTCGTAACTGTGAATTCAGTGCGTTCCAGGACATTCCACATACCATCTGGAGTACCCCAGGGCAGTGTTCTCAGCCCTCTGATTTTTAGTATCGTCAAAACTTTCATTCGCCGATGATCTGAAATTGACTTGGAATTATTATTCTATTCTCAGCCATGCGTATTAAACTGCAACGGCTGTTCATCTTCGACCTTATAATGGGCCATGTGGATTGTCCCGAAGTCCTAGAATTAATTCCGTGGAACACTCCTCCTCGTCGGTTCCGAAACTCCCCATCACTGGCAATTCCGTTTCACAGAACGAACTTCGGATTTAATCATTGTTTTAACTTGTGTTTGCGATCCTTTAATGATGTATGTAACGAATTTGATTTTAATTTGTCTAAAAATGTGTTTAGTGCTAGAATTAGAGGTTTAGATTAAGTTATTCTAAGTAATCAGTCTGTACGACATAGTCGAAGATGGTGTACAATAAATAAATAGAAGCTCCTCCAAGCTCAGAAGTGATTTCTCTTTTTGCAAGCATAGTATGAATCCAGTTGACAATGCTAGTGTTAAAACTACTCTTCTTCATAGCTCGAGCCATTGAGGAATAAGATGTATTGTCAAACGCTCCTTCAATATCCAAGAAAGAAGAAAGTGTTATTTCTTTTACTGACACAGATTTTTCGACTTTTTCTACTAGCGTATGAAGCGCTGTAACTGTTGATTTACCAGATTGATAAGCAAACTGCAATTTTGACAAACAATGCTTTTGCATATAAGTTGACTCGACATATGCCTTCAAAACCTTTTCCATACTCTTCAGCATCACTGATGAAAGACTAATAGGTCTGAAGGATTTTAGATTCGTCTTATCACGCTTACCAGTTTTTGGTATAAAGATTACTCTTACTGACCTCCATTTTGGTAGGATGTAGTTCAGCCTTAAGCTTGCCTTAAAAATCTTCATAAGAAACGGAACCAGCATGGCCTCACCCTTTTGGAGCAATGCTGGAAGTATGCCGTCTACACCTGCAGATTTAAATGGCTGAAAAGATCTAACTACATGCTCTACCCTGGATGTTGTAAAGATTTCATCCTCTATATCTAGTATTGTGCATTCCTGTCTGTTAGACTCTCGTAAAGTCTGCAAGGAACATCCTTCCACACCGATATGATCAGAATCCTCACACAAGTCCGAACCGGAAAATGAGTTTTCATCATAAAACTTAAGGTTTCATGTGGGGTTTTGGTAAAAGCCCAGTCTTGGAGTTTAATGTTACCAAGTTCAACCGTATGATCCTTTGCAAGAGTTCTCTGTAGATTTGCAACTATTGGCGCGTTTTCAATGCTTTCGCACGTTTGTATCCAAGTTCTCTTCTATACTGACTCCAATCTGAGCTGCTTTTCGCCTTATTTAAAAATTTACAAGAGACTTTCCTAAGATGCTCAAGCTTTGAATTCCACCACGGAACGTCCCTGTTCGAATTCGATTGTTTCATAGGACAGCTCCTGTTGTAGGAGTTAACAATCACTTCGTTAATTTCTCGAGAGAATGATTCCAACTGTTGAACCGATTCAATATTAATGTCATTTGATAATAAGTGTGAGATCAATTGTTGTTGTTGTTGTTATCTCAGTTATTTTGATTTATCATAATTTATCACTAGTCTCGAATTTCAAGTACCAAATAAAATTCATTGTATAAAGTGCTTGAAAAGAGCTGAAAAACTAAGCACCTTCGAAATACTTTGTACTTTCTAATTATTTTTTTATTTAAAAAAGTTTAATTCTTCGTTGAAGTTAAGCTTTTTACTCAATCACTCTTATCTAACCCTCTTTTTTTTTTCACATAAACTGCTGTATAACAATAAACGGTTCCAATCGAATTATATCATGATATATGGATATTATAAACCTGCCATGAAGATTAGAATAAAAATGACAGCAGCATTTACATTGATTTTTCATAAGCCATTATGGAAAATGCTGTTTTGTTTTCATGAAAGCATCTATAAATAAATCATGTTTTGATATAGCATTTATGAAAATAATTTTGAGGCTAAACTGTTGCTTTGCAAAGCTATTTTGTTACATGCAAGACCGTTAAGCTGTCAAACAGCTTATATGGTAACCAAGCTGCTGCCAGAAAAGAGCTTTGTTAGTTCAAGCTACATCAAAACTTAGTCCGCAGAAAGAAAATTATTCACAAGAGAACGGGAAAGCAATGCCGTACAAAATAGTGCAGACAATTGAAAGATGCGAAACATTATTCGATTATTCCATCTGGATCATCATCTGGACTTATAACGAAATTGATGAATGATAAAATCATCATGGTCGGTAACCGACTTTTCCGAAAGAACAGCTTCTCCGATAACTTTGAGTTCAAATGATCCAACAGCTCCAAGCGGCTCTGCTTTCGGCGGAACGGTGTGCGCGGTCGTTGTCAACTGACTAATGTTGCTGTTTTTTTTTTCAAGGAACGTAGTTGATGGGTAGTTGGCAAATCACTATTCAGAATGCTCGAGAAGTTTTGCTTAATTTTTCGCTTAAACGTGCTACTTGTTTTCACTTTTGACGTAGACTACGTCTTACGGCAAGGGTAGGGTGTCAAATGAAAATCTAAAATATTGCGACCGTCACGAAAAACCGTACGTTTTGTACACGAATAACTCAAATAATCCACAATAGATTTACATGATTTTTTTTTCTCAATCGGTCGGAAATTTTACCGCGCTCCAATTCAATTGTCAAACATTATTCGCAAACAATAGTAAACTATTGAAAATAACGCAAATATAAGGTGATGTCTTATAATGTCATTTTGCAGAGTAAATTTACCAAATTTCCTATCACAGTTTTCAAATCGAAGCAAGGAACGTCTTGCATCATCTTCTTCTTCTTTGATTAGAGAGGGACTTTAACCAATCATGTCATTCGTCTCTCCATGTACGTCTCGCATGCAGCTGAGAACGGTATAAAACGCACACTTAGGAAAAATTTGCCTCATTCGTTTGGCAGCATTGAAGCTGTGCGGAGCTGGTAGCTAGTAGCTGGTCGCAGGCAGCTGGTCAGGCAGCTGGTCGCAGCTGCTTCATTCGTCCGGCAGCGGAGCTGGTCGCAGAGGCAGCTGGTGGTCGCGTAGCAGATGGTGGTAAGTACCAAGGCTCTCCCAAACAGCGATCGTCGCGATGAGGTAAAATGGCGGATTATGGGGGCGCACAATCGCGTTGGTTTGTGCAAGCCGCCATCTTACCTCATCGTGGCGATTGTTTCGCCGCCACTTCGAAAACGCTGCTGTTTGGGGGAAAGCGTCCTTGGGGGTGAGCAGCAGTAGGTGGAAATAATCTGTCCTTTTGAGTACAATAAATTAAAATAAAAGAGTTGTTTATTAAAGAACTAATCTTAAATTTAGTTCGGTGCTCGATGGAGGGCGGGCCGTCGGTAAAAATTTTACCCAGCTGGTTGGCGCAAACCACTAATAAATAATCTGTCCTTTTGAGGACAACCAATCCAGTTCGGAGAGTTGTTTGTATAAGAATTAAATTAATATTTCGTTCGGTTTGTGCGCCATTTAATCTAGTGCCGATTTGTTCGTCACGACTGCAAAAACGCTTGTTTGATTGGGATTTTCGTTTCAAATTGTCGATTGGCAGCCAGTGGTATTAGCAAAACTTGTTTTCCCTTCGTCGCATACCTTAAACCACACAAATTCCCTATCACGGACACCATTTTCGATGTCGAACATGATATTCCGAACCAACATTCTCTGTAAATTCCAATTAGTAGTGTGTTATAAACAGTTGTTCTGTTGTGTTAACGATTGGCGTTGGATAGAGTCCTACCTCTAGGAAGAAATTTTTTTTGAGAAACATAGTGAAAGTGAGAATGCCTAACCGATTTGATCCAGAACGCTTGCGCAGATTCAGGAAGCGCATAAAGAGCGAACATACGGGAAATCCTCCGAAACGACCATGCACCGATGCCGAGCGAGCTCGTAGTTATTGGGCGAAATTGAAAGCAGCAAGAGGTAATGCGTTGCGTTGGACGCTGGAGAAGGTCCTTCAACTCGAGGTAGGAAATTGATATTTATTAAATTTAAATCAATTTGACAAAGTGCATGTCATCATAGCAATTGAATATCTTTCTATGTTATCGCTTTCCCTGACATGATAATGCATCACTTGGTTTAACGTAGTCTACGTCAACCGCTCGTGTCTTGTACACAACCCCACTGATTTTTTTAAGTTGACTGCCATGCGAATCCATCTTTGTTTTATTTTATTATGACAACAATGGTAGAGCAGCTTATCATACTCTTTATGTAGCTCAAAATGCTACAATATATGCTGTATGCTCTCGTCAGAAGCCAAATAGCCTCATGATGGTTTTTATAATGATAAAGCGTGCTTATGAGATATTTTTTTTCATGACTCTGTTAAACAAATATGAACGAACTTTATTGTTTACTTACTGAACGGTTTTATGAGGGAATAGATTTCCTGGTCAATTATTTTTAAAAGTTAGACTATTTTTGACTTCACCTTTCTGCTAGAAAAGGTTATGAAAACAGCGAAAGGTAAAATAATTAACTATACATCTTTCGCATCGCTGAAAGCTGCTCTTAAACAAAATAGCAAGAACAGGGAACTGTGTTTTTTTTAAGTAGAATATAAAACGTTTGTGTTTAGTTTAGCATATTTTGTTCTATATTTACATTATAACATTTATTTTATTTCAGGGTACAACGTATCATCTCCAACACGCCGGCCTCCGTTGAAACGGCTGTTTCAACAATCTACGATGCTTGACTCTTACTGGCTAGCAGCTGGTAGATCTCGGTTACTGCTCGCTTGTACAGGCCCTTGGCGGCACGAACTTCAACGATGCGAACGTGACCGTCAGATCCTGGCGATGCTGCAACGACACGTTCCAATTTCCATTCCAAAGGTGGTAGACCTTCTTGCTTCAGCAGGACTAGCGATCCCACCTTCACCTCGTCACGTACACGTTGCCACTTGGAGCGTTGATGAAGTTCACTGACGTACTCCCGAGCCCAGGGCTTCCAGAAGTCTTAGACATCGCATCATTTCTTGGTAACGGGTGCTCGGTGTAGTCAGGCTCTGGAAGGGAAAAGAGTGGCTGGAAGGGAAAAGAGAGGTGGTGTTTAAACGAAGTTTCTACGGAGGTGGTGTTTAAACGACTTTACTCCCGCTTACCAAAGGCCACCGTGATGGGGAGTATTTCTACTGGCAAGGCCCCGCGGGATATGCGATCCGCTGGGTTCTGCTGCAATGGAACATGACGCCAGCAGTTGTTGTGCGAGAGTTTTTGAACTTCCACTATCTTATTCGAGACGAACACCTTCCATACAGTTGGGGATGATCGGATCCAGTGCAAGACTATACTGGAATCCGACCAGAACGCCGCAGATCCGGCGAACATTGTCGTGCTTCGAACTTGCTCCATCAGCGGACACCCCAATACAGCAGCGCATAGCTCTAGTTTGGGGGTAAATAGTAAGTCCACGTAGCGGTGCTACTCTAGATTTGGCGATAAGTAGCTGGCTGCAATGAATTGTAGCTCCATCTGACGATGCCACGTAGATGCATGCGCCGTAGCCGTGTTCTGAAGCGTCACAGAAGCAATGCAAGGTGTAACTGTTGTAGGAGCTTGCGAATACGCGTCGTGGAATCTTCAGGTTTGTCAACTCCGGAATTTCGTTTCGGAACTGCATCCACCAGTCACGAAGAATCTCTGGAAGTTTGTCGTCCCAAGGAATGTGAATCGCCCATAGCTTCTGGATGAGCATTTTAGCAGTCATCACTATTGATCCTACTAGTCCGAGCGGGTCGAATAACTGCGCCATCTCGGAGGCCACCATCCTCTTGGTGACCTTGTTCAACGGAGGAAGAGACGGGATATCGAAACCAAATTCATCTGTGCTGTGTGCGTCTAAAAAGCCTAGTGTTTTCACGGTTCCACCGTCGATTTCTGTTTCTGGTGAGAACTCCTTCATTTCGTCTGGCAGATGAGCTAGAATTCGTGAATAATTCGAGCTGCATTTTCTCAAGAGGGGAAACCGGTGCCCTTCGTCTTCCGCCAGTTGGTTTAGCACACGCTTTACGTGGTGTGGTGCGCATGAAGTCCCGTATGTGACCGTAGTAAGTCGGAACCGATTGAGTTGATGGAGAGGGGCTGGATCGCCACAGGACTTGCACAAACTTTCGGTCTAGAGGATGGACCTAGATCTGGCGAAACATCTTTTCTACATCCGCCTTGAAGACGATAGCGAGGAGGGGTGGTTGTACGTCATTCAACGACAGTTGGGAACTATCTTTTCAGGTGGCGTCAAAGACGACGCGGGTTTTCGTGGTGGAGCTATCGGGATGAACGATGGACAAACTGGGGATTTTCAACGAGAGGACTCAACTGCATATGGCCTAATGCTTCGTACTCCGCCATGAACTTCACGTACTCACTTTTGAACTCGCCGTTAACCGTACATTTACAGGCTTCTTCCAACGGAGTCATCGCCTTATAACCGTCGAAGTTCTCGACCTCCCAAAACCGCTGTAACTTACTGTCGAGACTAGCAGTAGCGTTGATTACACAGATGGATGGAGTTCGCGAGGCTTGGGAAAGTCGCCCAGCAACGACGTACCCAAAAACCGTCTTCGGATGCATCGGTTAACCGGCAGGTAGACTGATCTTGTGTGTTTCCATAAGCGAGTAGACTTAGGGTCTGCGAGAGGAACATTGTTGGGAAGATTCCATCCAGAAATATCGATGTGCTTGCTAGGGAGAATAACCGTGATTTGTGGTATGACGAGGCAATCGAGAAGGTATTCGAATCCACCAAAGTGAGACGAGATTTTTACAACTAGCTTGGAGCGGATGTGGACGATTCCTTGGCCATTACCACTTACGACGATGCAGATTCGGTTACGCTTCAGCTCCAGTTTACGCACCACTGCTTCGGAAATGAAGTTAGCTTGGGAGCAGCTATCCAGAACCCCACGAGCGTAGTGGTGATTCCCGTTCATGTCCTTCACCTTTATGGCCACTGTCGACAAAAAGACTTCCTCGTTGGGCGCATTTCCAGAATCGCTTTGCTTGGTAATATAGGAGGCCCCAGGAGAAGAGTCCAAATCGAGAGCTCTACCGATCGAACGTTGACGGATCAACTGGCGACGGAAAGGGAGCAACGACGACCGAATACGAGTACGTGTTAACCAAACCGAACTGATTAGCCACGATGGATGGAACCGATTGAGATACGGATGCAGACGAACTCGACGAAACTTGTTGTTTGTGGTGCCTATTGTTCCTGTGCGTCGCAGTGAAACTGCCAAAAGAGTGGATTTATTCATCGTCGAGACCGCTCAACCCATCTCGGCACTGTGATTTGCCTGGATTTTTGGACCATTTGCAGCCTTTAATACCACACTAGGAAAGGCCACGGATGAGTAAGAAACCATTCGTCGATACCAGGTGGGTGATATCGTTTCTATTATCTTGAGAACAATGAAAAACCGTGCCTCTCGATCTGGAGCTGCAAAGGCAGTAAAATTGAAAACGGTTTTGCGGCAAAGAGCGAACATTTTTGGCTCTGCCGCGTTAATTAAGAAGTTCGACGATGAATATCAACATGGTCAATTCCAACACCTCAAGGTGAGGGTTGAAAAGCTCGATCGTTTGTGGACTGAATCAAACTGATTTCGCTCGAGTCCAGGACGAAATCGAAGAATTGGTACCTGGGGTCGCGAACGACGCCTTCCCTTCTGAGCCCCATCCTTCCAGTTCATCCGCCAGTCGTCCTCCGGTGCCACCAATGCATTCTGTGTGGATGCCGGAGATCAACATTCCAGACTTTCATGGCAATAGATGGATTGCTGGGTTGTATTTCGGGACCTCTTTCGGTCCATGGTTCATGAAAGCAATCATCGTCGGTGCAGAAGATGCACTATTTGAAGGCGAAGCCGCACGAATCATCGCCAATCTCAAGGTGCACTTCGATGAATATTTTGGTTATCATATCGCTCACAAAGCGATCAAATAGTTTTCGGATTGTTGGAATGTTGATCTCCGGCAACCGCACAGATTGCATTGGTTGCACCGTAGGACGACTGACGGATGAACTGGAGGGATAGGGATCGGCAGGAATCTTGCTAACCAGGGATGTTTTGAGTTCGAAATACAAATTCTGAAACTGAATTCATTCAGTCTATATAACTGGATCCTCATCGTCATCGTCAGTTTCGTCGCCGGCGATCCCGGGTTTCTGCACCAGGGGTCTTAGTTTTTGGCTCCATTCTTCGCACCAAACATACCAATATTGCCTGCTGAATAGTTAGCAGAGCATTGCCAAAGACCCCAATTTCGCCAAATAATTAATATCTAATTATGCTGATGTTAAATCGAACAGTAGTTTCCAGGAAAGTCGAGGTTAGATAAATTTCTCATAATTGGTGGATTGTAATCATTTTCGAATGTAGTTTAACTGAACAGAAAGAAAGATGAGGTCAAATAGTTTGGTTTTCCCATAGTAATCCCCATGAAACTTAAAAGGACCACCGAATTTCGTGTTTGCAATAAATGGAGCTCAAATTTTGGAAAAAAAAGTCAGAACCTGATTTTTAATCGATTGAGTGGGGTGAAGCCTAATCGGTACTTTGAACCACTCTATTGCCCTTTTAGTTACAGCATCTGAAGTTCACTAGCAAAAAGTACAGTCATTTAAACACACAAAGCTAGAAACTTAAATTGTAAATAAAGTTTTGCACGTTCCATATTTTGCTTTTATTTGTTTTTAAACCAAGTCCAAAAAAAGCGCAACTAGACTGAACCAAAAACGTTGGCTGTAGTTCGGTGAAGATAATGGTAGGTGCAGTTATAGCATGCAAGCTCATGACTGTATAAATGGCTCTTCAGCAAGAACCGGAGCTTTCTTTTTTTTACTTTGTGCAGGGAATAGTGTGCCACCAGACCGACAAACAATGAGGGCATCCTAAACCAACACCTCTCACGTGCTGAATCTCGGCTTGTTGTAGCAGCATCTATGGCCAAATGTAGGACGCTGACGACACATGCAATTTGCATGCATTTTTTAAAATATATTCAGAGCCTTTTCCCTATTTTTACCTTGTTTGTAGATACTTGTGAACTGAACCGGAAACTACCCCACAGTATATATTAGCTTTAGAGACACTCTTGCTTTTTTACGCTGACCATGACATCGAGCAAAATGTTTAGATTTTTTTTTCTACTATACTGGGGTATTGGGGAATTGTAATTACGAAAATCAAAAATAGGAGCTGTAACGAAAAGCTGTGCCATATTAATCGCTTATAGTAATTCATCGATTTTCATTTTAATTACACCTTTGATATTTCTGTCCAGGTTGTTTCGGTATTTTAAAAGTGAATTAATCAGCTAGAATGGTATTGGATCAGTATTTTACATCATATATAATTGATAAAATGGAGGTAAAGGGTGAACACGAAATAATTGCAACAAGAGTACTAAAAAGATTCAACGATCGGTTGACTTTGAATCACAAGCGCGGAGCTCGAAGGAAACCGGGAGTAGCATGTAGGAAGACGAAGGGAAAGGTTAAGAGTAATGTCATTTGAAATCACAACATTTCAAAACGTGATGTTGCTAAATGGTCGGCGTTTCGCAAACTAACGTCCAGAAGGTCGAGGCTGGATCAAGACTATTTTGTAATTTTCAATCTATTTTCATGCACGTAAAAAGAGCATGTAAATAACTCCAAAATTGCATGAGGATTCATATTTACACGACTTTAAAATTAAATGTTGTAATATTTTCTAAATTGAATTTTACATGAACTGCTTCAGATGACCGATTGATTTTTACATTCTAGTTTATTTTTCACTTTAGACAAGGAGAAAGAAAAGATGAGTGAGAATTTATTAGATTATTGATCAGTCCAAACATGCAACATCAAGTGAGAGGTGGAATCGTTATGAATAAAAAACTCCATATAAGTATTAAATGATTATGGTTCATGCCTCCACATGCTTTCAATTTTTAATAATTTGTCAACATTGAAGACAAATCGAAAGCATTCTTTGGAACTGGTTAGTCACTCAACATGGCATCACATTTCCATTCAAGTTCTGTTTATCTATTCTGTCTATTCTGGAAATAATGGGATAACTTTGAAACTTTATTTGTCAATAAACCTAACAAAGGCACATTCTTTTTGCCGGGTAAAATCGGACGAAATTCAGTTGTTCGCTAGTCAAAGCACAACGAATTCTTAGACCACAATTCATTAAGTTCAAATCAATCAATTTACTGACACAGGAGTTATTATTTCGTTAACTATTTATCACGTTACAAGGTGTGAACACCCGATTTGAGGATTAGAAACTGCAGCTACAAATAAATGTTCTCTTGTGTCCTCTGTTTATGGGTGGAGAAGAACAGCAAAGCGGAGGAAAAAAAAAAAAATAATAATACAAAAAAAAAAAAAAAAAATAATTTATATTTACAACAACATGAAAAAAAAAAATAAAAAAATAAAAAAAAGAAGAGCACTGTGATTTTTATTTTTTTCACCAACAATGTATAAAAAAAAAAAAAAAAAAAAAAATTTTTAATTTTTTTTAAAAAACCCGTTTTTGTCCCCGTTTTTTAAAATAAAAAAAAAAAAAAAAAAATTTTACACTGGTATATTTTTTCTTAGCAAACGTTTTACATTCAGGTTCAAAACTTCCCAAACCTTGATGAACAGCAGCAAACTATTGCCAAGATCCATGCTAGGAAGCTCTACACGGAGATGTTGACCAGATACAAAAGCTGTGCACACTACCAAAATGCCATGTAAATTTCTGTTCCCTGAGACCGACACATACAAGCAAGTTCTTCAGCACATAAGAATGAGTTGAAAGAAACTAGATAATGAATTCAATCAAACACATCTTTTGTCGAATTGCGTATTTGTCAGTTTCAGGAGACACAATTTTACACGAAATCTTTGTTTACGTTGCTCGATTTTTTACAAACATGAATAACGTCTCGTGTAAAATTAATAATTTTTAAGTGTGTGTAAAAACCCACAACCCCCCCCCCCCCCAAAACACCGCAGAAGATTCCCCAAAGAAAAAAAAAACAAAAAAAAAATATTTTCAAAAAAAAAAAAAAAACAAAAAAAACACACAAAAACCCCCTTCCCCCGATTTTTTTCCCCCGGGAAACACCTTTCCCCTCTTTGCCCCCCCAAACCACATTTCCCCCCCATTGGTTCCCCCCACCCCCAAACCACGCAAAAAAAAAATGAGACAGATTCGATGTATTTTTTCCCCCGCCCCATGAACCCCCCCACCCCCATAACCCCCCCCAACCAAAACTTATTGGGCCATGATGAAGCGGGAAGTCAAAAAGACCAAGGAGAAAGTAAAGTACACCGTGTCCAATATATTCTCATACAATATAAAACTCTATTTATTTCAAATCGATAATCCAGATTTTATTGATAACTTTACCCATTATATTGCAATATAATACTGATCAACTACAGCATATGTTTTGGAATAACACCGCCTTTAACCTTCTTGACCAGCTCCAGACGTTTTTCGAAACCGTCACAGGCGGCACGCACGACTTCCATCGGCATTTCGTCCCATTTACTTTGGTCATTTACTTTGGCCAGCATGTATGACCATACGAAATAATCCAAGGGATTCAGATCTGGTGAACTGGGAGGCCATTTATTCTTGTCCAAAAAGTCGGTCAAATTTTGTCGGCACCAGCCCTGAACGAAATTTGCAGTATGCGATGGCGCTCCGTCCTGCTGAAACACATAGTGATCATCTCCAAACACCTCTTGCACATATGGCTTGACAATTTTCTCCCAAACTTCCGTTTTATAATATACGGCATTCACTTTAACGCCTTTTTCGATGAAAACCAGTGGTAATTTGCCTCGCTTGCAAATTCCTCCCCAAACCATCACTGACGCAGCACTTTGGAACCGTGGAATATTCTTATCACTCTCTGGAACAGTTCTCGAAGAGAGAGTCTGTCGTTCTGGACATTGTGGGACATTGTGAAAAGATAAATTCTTCCCCACCGTGCCACAACAAAAGCAGACTTGCTCTTTCGAGTCGTTTCTGCTTGGAAGGTTCCGAAACTCCGTGAACCTTACGTTTCTTGAAAGCTTGGAATCTGAGGTCATTTTGCAGTATACTGTGCATTGACAACATTCAGATCTGCGGCCATTTTACGTACAGAGCGCTGTGTTTTTCGTCCAATCCGTTCCCTGACCACTTTAACAACTCGTGCAGTCCACAACGTACGAGTACGACCGGATCTCTTCCGGTCATCCAACGAACAGGTGTCACGGTACCTTTGGATGATTCGGTACACAAAATCCCGCTTCACTCCGAGGTTTTTCAAATTTCTGAAAATAGCGCCCGGGCGCTCACCTTTCAAAAAAAAATTTATCACTACTGCACGAAACTCCTTCATGGCTGGTAAAAGAAAAAATACCGAATGAAAACAATCGGACATAACCTAAAAGCGTTTGTATAAACACAGTGCAAAACTACACCAAAACATACGTGAAACATGTTGAGTAGTTGCACGACACCAATGCAAGGAAAAAGTGTATGAGAATATATTGGACACGGTGTAGATAAAAAATGAGAAAAGGGTAACGGGGGAAGCCGGCAAAAAGTCGTTCGGCATAAAGTCGTTTAGCATAAAGTCATTAGCATTACAATAACTTGAGCTAAGTGGTAATTTGGCATAATTATGTTTGGCATAATACTCTTGAAATAACATAAAATCCAACTGGTCATTTGGCATAATGACCATTTGGCATAATGTCATTAGGATAATATCATTAGCATAGGCTTTTATCTATAGTAATATTCCCTACTTTTTAAATGAGCTGTTCTTCAAAATATGGCATTCATAGGTTTCCGAGTTAAAATTGAATTTTGAAAATCAAATGTTCTCTTCTCTGAAATTCTCTGAAGTGAATTTTTGGATTGACTTAAAGTATGTATTGTTTGGTATAATTCATTCGAACTGACTGAAACGCAATTGTCACCACTAGGTCAATATGGAAAGTAGTGTAATCTCCCTGCTTTATTAATTAGGCTGTACTTAAACTTTTTTTTCATTCTATGATATAATTACTATTCTAAATAATTCATTTTTCTCTCAAATTAAAATTGATGTGCCAAAACCATAATGTCAAATGAAATTGGTTCTTGGTTCTTAGAAATTGATCTATTTTTCTAGTATATATGGCAAAATGTGATAATGCCAAATGTTCCTGATGAAATGTTAATTTACAGATTTTCATTCGAAATAATCTTTCTCAGACTGTTCGGTGCCAATACCACATGGCCATTATGCCAAAAGACCTATATACCAATTGAATTTTGAATGTCCCCCCCCCCCCCTTTTTTTTTTTTTTTTTTTCTCCCCCCCCCCCCCCCCCCCCCCACCCCCCCCCCCCCCCCCCCCCAACCCCCCCCCCCCCCCCCAACACCCCCCCCCCCAACCCCCCCCCCCCCCCCCCACCAACCCTTTTTTTTCCATTTTTCCTTTTTTTTTTTTTTTTCTTTTGACGTTTTTTCTGCAGTTTTCTCGGTTGTGGTTTGAAATATTTAGTGATGGCACAGGTTTGTACAATAATTCCATAGGCCTGAGAAGAAAAAAAATCAGAAGCATGGCAGAGTATTTAGAAGCCAGCCAGGAAAGCTGCGGTGGTGTTTTTCGATTGAATTTGCAGCGCGAGTGGTGTCAGTTGGGCATGTGAAAAACAATCAAAATTCGTCAGAACCGCTGGTGGCCGTCAGGTTTGGTATTTTTTTTCCAGTGCGCAGGACCATCGGATTGGGCGCAAATCGATTGCACAAAGTGCAAGGAATCTAAAATTCCACAAAAGTTTACAGCGCGGTTCTAGAGCTGTGTTGAGGGAAAGTCCGCTGCTATGACAGCAGAGGCACCGCGCTTGTGTGCTTGAAATTAGACCTAGAGGAGTTTAGTTGTGTTTACGGGGTCTTGTTTGAAGTGCTTTGTTTGAAAAGTGAAGCGAAAAGGAAAAGAGAAAGGACATTTGTGGATTTTCTTCGTCTTGTGACAATCCGTTCCAGCACAAGTTGTTATGCTGCACGATAAGCCGTTGGTTCCTCGAGTGGATACAAGCTTCGGATAATAATTGGGTGAGATCCTACCATTATATCATATACATGTACATACGTATATATACGTGTATGTATATGTTTGTATATTTATGTGTGTATGTATGTATGTGTATGAATATGTGTGTTTGTATGTGTATATATGCGCGATAATGAAATCATTGGGTGTAGGGCCGCGTCTCCTCCGGTCGGTGCGGATCAGTCCATGCGGAGGGGATGAGCCGGTGGGCATGTGGTGCTTCTGGAGCCTCTAATTTCACCAAGTTCTCCAATCCCTGTTTTGGGTGGATTATCATAGATTGTTGTTTAACCAAGGAGCAGCATGACTAGCATTAAAGTGTATTTAGTTATTCAGCATTTCAGCATAGCGTTTACATTGGAATTGTATTTTTGACCTTCAACTGCTGTTTCCATGGAGGATTGGCATGCACTTATAAGTAGTGTGAGATTATATTTAGATTATCAGAAGTCATCAAGCTGAGCCCTTAATCACTCAAATTGTTGTCTTTGAATAGTTACATTTCTGTATAAGGAGGACTTTTGAAGTGTTTTGTGGAATACTCTGTCGCTTTTCATAAAATCGTCATGTCTTTAAATTGAAAATTTTATATTTGAGGATTGTGGTGCAGTACTGTATTTTTCGGCTTTCTCAGGACTATTGAGATGTGGATACATGCCTAATTTTTGTTTTCAGTGATGTCAGATATATTTTGTACATACATACATATATTATATTCTCTAACTATTATTGTAAACACAATAACTAATTTTACTGGATCTATAGTAACTACAACGGCTGACGTCTTTTGATGATAGGGTGAACAGCTAAGTTGTAGATAAACATGATATTTAATTTCAGATCAGCCATGGAATTCCCGAGTTTTGTAAAATAATTTCCAATTTTTTTCTCGTGTCTATGATATCTTGGCTAAACGTTTAGGTTCATAATGGACACGCTATGGATTGCAGCAGGGCAACAATCTAAAGACAAGTTTATTTGTTATCATGTTTTCATGATTTATTTTAATATTATTTTATTATATTTACCTCGGAGCGTATGGTACGGTATGTCCACGCATCCTTCCTCCCCTGTAGATTCACAAAATGCGTTGTGGTTCAAATCTAATTGTTTGAACACAACTCATTTTAGAGAATCATCTTTTGCGGTAAATGCAACGCAGTAGGCCTGGCCGCTTTGATGCTTGTTTCATGTCTTTGATATGCTGCAAGCATCAATATTGACAAAAAAAATAATTGGGCGTCATCTAACCCAATTATTTCCAGGATGCTTTCTCGTACTGGCTGCGTTTGTATTAGATTAGATTAGATTAGATTAGTTATTTTTTTTTTTATTTTTTTTTTTTTTTTTTCCCAATAGTTTTTTTTCCCAACACCCTTTTTCCCAAAAAAAAATTAATTTTCCAACATATTTTCCCAAAAAAATTTCTCAAACCACCACCTACCCCCCCCAAAAATTACAAAAAATTTGAAAAGAAAATAATATATATCCCCCCCCCCCAAAATTTTTTTTTTTTTTACAAAAAAAAAAATAAATTAAAAAAAAAAATATTTCTCCTCAACCACCACCTCTTTTTTTCCCCCACAACCAGTTTTTACACAAACAACAAACAAAAAATACGAGGGCCGACCAAAAAACCTTCTTGTCGAAAAAAAGGGGGTTCCCAAATAATGCCCCGGGGGGGGAAATAATTGGAGGTGTGATACTTGTGTTGGAAGCCGGCGAAAAATAACACCCTCCAGGAGAAATCACTAGGATGTTGGATGAAAGGGTTGGGTTGGCGGCAGGGCTCGTTTTGGTAAACGATAGGCTAAATTCCTGATTATCTTTGTTTTCAGATTATTCCCTATTAAGTATGTTTAAAGGACATAGCATAACATAGCAAAGCGTTTTCCGACCATACACTCTCCTGGATTGGCTGCTGTAGAGACGATGGAAGCGCCAGAATAGCTGCCTTGGGTGTAACAGGCTCTTCATCCATCGATCTCTTTGCTCAACACCAGGCCAGGTCCTTATGATCAGCTGGGATGGTAGAGAAGTATTGATTAGATGTCTACATAAGAAGATGCTGAGAACTCAAACATCTGGAGTTGGAAATTGGATAACAGTTCCATCCAATTTTTCTTGGCTATAAAAAATATGTATATTTGCTTCGATATGAGAGAAGTTTTAAGATAAATGAGTCGTTGGGAGAGCCGGCGTCGGTGGTGTAGTGGTAAGTGTGACTGCTACTTGGCACCCCAGTGGGTCTGGGTTCAATCCCAGTCGACGTCTGGTCACGTCTTCCTTCGGAAGGGAAGTAAAGCCGTTGGTCCAGGTTCATATTCATATTCATATTCATATTGGAGTCGTCTTCCTGACGTCGGTGATTGTCACCATGGGAGGAAATAGGCCGACGTAAAATAAAAAAAATAAAAAATGAGTCGTTGGGAGTGACGGAGCTAAGAAGGTTAATACACTCCTTTGCTGGCCGCTTTTCTGGGCTGGAACACAGGCATTTCTTACTTGTATCCAGGCTACAAAGCCAAGGGTCTAGTGCCTTTTCTTGTATGTATGCTTATCTGTCGGTTGGGACATGAGCACTAACTCTTGTCCTAGCCTTGGCTTAAGGGTATAGCACCATTACTCGCTTTCTATTAAATACGTTTCAATATGTTTATATATTAGTACTCTGATTTGAACCAACGGTAAAGATGCTGTTCGTGGAAATTCAAAATGTGTGATGGTGGGTCCACCCTTAGCTCAGTCGGTAAAAACCCGGCTACAAAACAATACCATGCTGGAGGTGGCTGGGTTCAATTCCCGGTCTGGTCTAGGAATTTGTCGTTAAAGGAAAATTTCTGGACGCCCTGGGCATAGGGTATGATTGTACTTGTCACAAAATTATACTCATGCAAAAATGGGGGATCAGATCTACCACCGAACCCTAGTTTGATGAATTCAAACTAAGGAACATATTTGTTTTTGTAGTCAAAGGAACATATATTAATCCTTATTACATTTCATATCTTGTGAAAAATGACAATACTCGGAATGAACCATCTAGGATGAGCTTGGAATAAGAAAAACTTGTTTATTCTTCATTTATGTGAATTCTCATTTTCTATTTGATGTTCTATAGTTTGAATTTAATATGACTAGGGTTCTGATGCATGGTCAGTATCGGAGTCATTATTTGTTTTGTTTGCAATGAATCCGGTTTTGACTGATAAATGGGCGCGCCTTTGAAGAGTGCTATCACTCCTCAAAGGGTTTAAATAGCGGAAAGGTGTGATGATGGTTTTTCATTGGGAAGGCAAGGCACCTTCAACATCGCATAAGAGCGGAGTTGGATTAAAACCGATTTTCTGATCCACCTAAAATTACGATTGAAGGATTTGATGAAATTAGAGTCTGAAGGAGCATTTTTTGCCTCATGGTGACTAAATGTTTCTATTATGTTCTAAGCTTATCTGTTTCGAACCAACCATATAAAAAATACAGAAACACGTCGCTTAATCCGTAATTAAATGGTTTACAATGAAATGTTTAACAATTTTCATGAAACAGAAAATCGAAATATTCCATTTTAAAATAATGGAAAATCATAAATTTATCACAAAAAAGCAATACAGACCGAAAAATTTTCAACAAAAACTATTCCAAAAAAGAATATCCTTCAAAAACTTATAACTTAAAAAAGTTCAAATTTTGCAACAAAAATCAAACAAAATTCAAATTTGCAACAAAAATCAATCAATAAAATAATTTTGAGTTTAACTCATTCTGTGGATTTTAATTAGTCCTGATACATCAATTGGATATGGTAATTGCTTATTTTTTGTTTTAGTCAGTGAACGTGAAAGTACGAATAAATACCATCATTAACTTTACGTATTCTAGCATCAAAAAAACGTTTCTTGTTCCAAAGTTATCATATCCACTAAGTTATGTATCATAGTTGGAATTATACATACTGAGAAATGAAAAGTACGCAGTCATTTGTCTTTGTATGCCTTCTCCTATTTGTCGCCCTAACGCCAATTTATTAAACTCTATGCAAAGCAAAATGCACTGCAGTTCAAATACTGTAGAGAATTTCTAGATAATGATTTGAACATTTAAGAATCCCTAAGGAAGTTTACTTAAATTCAGTTATGAAAACAGTGGGGAATTGAGACACAATTGTATTCTAACTAAGCTACTGTTGTTTAATTGATACAAGTTGTGTCGTCTATGAACCAATTACCTCGGGTAATTTCTTCAGAAACACGATTCAGTTTGTCGGCGGAAATAAAATTCAACCCCTTGAAGTAACATACATTTGTAGAAAGAAAGTTTTTCCTACGTTAATCTTCTGTGTCAAGGGAAATTGCTTACCTGCAACAGATGCAGTAAATTTTGCACGATAAATCGTCTCACTACTTGGGATTTTGTAATTTGCACACGTTCCTTTAAACCAATTAAGAGTCGTCATCGGGGCGACGTGGGTGGCAAAAGCGATAAATGAAAATCTGCACCGTTCAGCTCCAGCAATCCGACTTCACTGAAAAAGCTTCCGTTCTCAGCCTGCTGCTTTGTTTTTTTTTGCGCACTACTTACATTGCATCATAACCGTGGGAACAAGTGAGGGTGTTTACTTTGTGATACATAGAAATATTGGTGAAAACATTCTGTAAACATTGTTTGATTTTTTTTTTCCGTTCCCATGTACCTGTTGAACTATTCGAAAATCGTTCCTGTTGGCTGTTGTGCTGTTTATTTACGTAGCCGTTACAAAGAACGGAGATGAAAAAAATCGATCCAAAAAGGTTAAAAATTAACGGGTTGCTTCGATGTGCCATCTGTATCATAATTTCAAATATCACTCAGCAATTAAGTTTTCAACCTGCTGGCATTGATTGGCGTGAATTTTGCATTTTTCCCAAACCTTTTCCCTTAAGATCCGCAAATGAAGTTCTCATGTTCGAAAACACTATTGTGCAAAGCGAAGCATAACACTGTTTCCAATCAGGGACATAAAATTGCTTTCCAGCATGTTTCGAATGTTGACTCGGAAAACACACAACTTCCAGTTGACGCCGTATTCGATTTTGGGACCGAAAAGTAGTAAAAAAACGTACTTCTCTTTGCATTAAAAGAGAAAGTAGATTGCTTCTAAAAGTACGCAGGAACACTTTGCAATTCTTTACGCTATCGCATATTTATTTCGGGAGTCACATGCGAGGGAAGATATGTGAATTTTTGTAAATTTATGGTTTGTTCTTTATGGCGAGACTTATCCGCGTTTTTGTTTCATGGTGG